>JAODVO010000011.1:25800769-25812692 GCA_025400055.1 Notarius lentiginosus
TTTTCATCTGTTCTGGTTAACTCGTGGGAGACCTCTTTGGGGTTGGGGTGGGGCTGGGGGATGGGTGGTGATAAAAGGGAACTCGTAGCACATGTGCGTGTTTGAGCTTTAACCCTCCTGAGAGAACAGGGACGTCCATCGCTAAGTTGTGAACAGACGCGGGCTGGATTTTAAACCCATCCATTATTTACGGGGCGCCGTGCAGGATCGAGGGGCCGCCGAGGGGATTTCTGTGGCATGTCTTCTCACGATGGGAGCTTTTGGCTAAGCTCTCATCAAAAATGAATAGAGGAAAAAAGGGAAAGGAGCTCAAGTCCCATAGCAGATGGTCAACAGTGGCACGAAGACAGAGTGAGGCAAAGAAAAGAGACGCTAATCAGTGAGAAGTCCTTGAGCAGAAAGGAGCTCGGGAACTTTATGATGCTAATCGGAAAATGTATGAAAGCTTCCCAGCAAACAGTCTTTCTTTCCTTTAACTGCAGACTGTAGGCCTGTATCACGCAAGATTTGTCAATTCAATTCAATTCAAGGGTATTGATTTTCAAAGTACTGGATCGTTAGCGGTAATCAACGGCACCCAGTGAATTTGGTTTTATGGATTTTTCCTCATTTCCTACCCGATTTGTTCACCTGCTGCTCAGGAGCTTTCTGCCCTCTTCCACATACATGAGCGTTTAGACACCCCGTGATTAGCAAGCGTTACTGTGAGCCTGTGGCATCGGCGGGATTTGAGCACACAACCTCCTGACGAGAACGCCTTTCTGCTGTAGCACTTCGAAGCCAGTCATGTTTCGTGTAAATAAATAAATAAACAAAATACGATTCAACCCTCATCCAGTCAAACTGAATGTCCGTTGCTCTTTAATCCCTCGCTCCCTATATGTCCTGCGGGGTCTTGTGTGACGGCCACTATTTGATCTGAACATTTAGACATTTAAACATCCCGACATATCCGTACAGTCTGGTCATGCCTGCATCATCGTGATCCTGCTCTCATTCTCAAGCCTTCATCGTTATAGCGTGATCTAATTTGCATAATCCACACCCCCTCCCACCCGGTTCTCATTCATTATTGCCAGCACAGGCACTTGAGGGAGCGACTGTTTATACATCACTGCTACAACTCGAGTGAGAGCAGCAATTCACTCACGGACGTTCTCAAACCTGGAATCGTGACTCAGATGATAGTGAAAATAACGTTAACGTGACCTCGCACTGCATCCTTCTTTCCAAAGCTGGAACGGACACGTCTACTGCCAGCGTCATCGTGTATTTTTATTCCTCACACTTACTCCAGCTCTGTCACTCCTGCATCAGTTCAGCGATCAGTTTTATCTGAAATGGGCTTGATTTCATCAGTCACACTGTCACAATAGTTCATCATCATCATCATCATCATCATAATTATTATTATCTTTGATAAATTTAATAGTTTTCCAACAGGTGTCTGAGATCAGCAAGTACATCCTGTATCTGTTAGCAGATTACTGTTCAAGTGGGTGGAAAGACAGAGAGAGAGAGAGAGAGAGAGAGAGACAGACAAATGGTAGAGAGAGAGAGACTCAGGGAGAGAGAGAGAGAGAGACAAACAAAGAAATGGTAGAGGGAGATACTCAGAGAGAGAGAGAGAGAGACAGACAGAGAGTGAGGGAGAAAAATGGTAGAGAGAGACAGACAGAAAGAAAGACAGACAGAAAAAGAGAGGGAGACAGACAGACAGATAGACAGAGAAATGGGAGAGAGAGAGACTCAGAGAGAGACAGACAGACAGTGAGAGAAAGAAATGGTAGAGAGACAGACAGACAGAGAGTGAGTGAGTGAGGAAGAGAAATGGTAGAGCGAGACAGACACAGATAGAGAAATGGGAGAGAGAGAGACAGACAGACAGAGAAAGAGAGGGAGACAGACAGACAGAGAAATGGGAGAGAGACTGAGAGAGACAGACACACAGACAAACAGACAGACAAATGGTAGAGAGAGAGACTCAGACAGACAGAGAGACAGAGAGAGAGAGAGAGAGAGACAGACAGACAGACAGACAGACAGAGAGGGAGATAGACAGACAGACAAATAGAGAGAGAGAGAGAGGGTGAGAGAGATTCAGAGAGAGAAAGAGAGAGAGACTCGGACACAGAGAGAGAGAGAGAGAGAGAGTGAGGGAGAGAAATGGTAGAGAGAGACAGACAGAAAGAAAGACAGACAGAAAAAGAAAGGGAGACAGACAGACAGAGAAATGGGAGAGAGAGACTCAGAGAGAGACAGACAGTGAGAGAGAGAAATGGTAGAGAGACAGACAGACAGAGAGTGAGTAAGTGAGAGAGAGAAATGGTAGAGAGAGACAGACACAGACAGAGAAATAGGAGAGAGAGAGAGAGAGAGAGACAGATAGACAGACAGAGAAATGGGAGAGAGGGAGACTCAGAGAGAGAGAGACAGAGACAGACAGACAGACAGACAGACAGAGAGAGAGAAAAACAGGGAAACACAGCAGATGGAGAGAAAACTCTCTCGCTCTAACAGAATGCTATAAAACGAGACGCAGTGTTTTTCCTCAGAATGACGGACCATAAAGTGAATTACATGGAGAGGAAATGTGCTGTTAATCCTCCCGTCTGAACCGTTACTCACTGTTCCCCCACTAATCACCACGCTGGCACAGCCCCACCGCCGAGTTATTAATGCCGAGTAATTACAAACGTGACTCCAAACACCTCCACCCGAGCAGACCTGCGTGATTCCACTGAACACACACCCGCACGGTCAGCTCTACCTGCTGGATTTCCACAGGCAGGGGGTGAGAAGGGGTGCACAGCCTCAGTTCTTCACCCAGGGACTCTCTCATGTGCTCATCGTCTAAAGAAGAAAACACACACACACAACAGAATGGTTGGGACATGAGCACTGTGAAGCGTCCTGAGATACGGAGATGTACATTCAGGAGGAAGGAAACTACTCGTGCTCTTTCTTTAACACAGTCAGGCATCTCGTGCATGATCACTGTGATCAAAATAGCTCACAGGCTCGCTAGCATGAGCTGCTGGTCAGCAAAGGATCTGAAGACGGTTAGTCACGAGCTGGGCTGAGCAGTGCGTGAGTGAGAGAGATGGACTGAAAGGGCATGTGGGGGTGAAAGAAGGCCGGTGTTCTTTTAAAGCGGAGTGCAAACACGAACAAGAACTACACTTTCGGGAAAACGTGAAATCCGGATAAATATTTTATCCACATGTCAGTTTTGTTGATGACACACCCTAAACAGTCCTAAAACTCAGACTATGTTTGAAGTGTGTATATATAGAGGATATTACACGAAGATATGAAGTTTATCTTCAAGTGGTGAATGCATATTTTATACTTATATTATACGGACACGTCCACACACACACACAAAAAAAACGCAAGTTAATCAAAAGAATTTTATTTTCGCCGTTCTGACCACGTGCATCTAGTCAGCGGGAAAACACTGGGAGTGACGTCATCGGAGTGAAATATCAGGAATTATTATCCATACAGGACACTTTTTCGATGGAATAAAAACATGTTCTGTTCCCTTCTAGCGGGTTTCATTCATTTGGTTTGATAGCATGCAATATTGTTAGCATATCGCTTATCCTACGTGTAATACATCACTCTACCCAATGGAGAATGAGCATTGAATATGATTTACGATAATGCATGATTGTCAAGACAACATGACGGCACACATCGGAGATGTAAAACTTCTGCCCTAGTGAGCGATTGTGGCAATTTGTCAACAAACATGGCTGCCAGGTTTGCTTCGTTAAATCCAGAAGATTTTGAGAAAATTTTGAAAGAGAAAGACGCTCTGAACACCTGAAAGGAATATGTATAACAATAATAATATTAATGTTGGCTGGCTTTTTTTCATGATCTATCAGAGATATTCCATTCAGCTACTCGTCCAGTATCATGGTAGCTGAATGGAATATATCTGATAGACCACACACCACCAGACAATATTTAATTATCCATCCAGGCCACTTTTTCCATGGACTAAAAACATGTATTCTATTCCCATATAGATGGCATGCAATATTATCATATCGCTTATCCTCCATGTATTACGCCACTCTCCCCAATGGAGAATAAGCGTGCTGTATTGTTACAATATTGCACATTGTCATGAGAACACGATGTCACACATCAGAGCTCATGTGAAGATCCAATGACCAAACTTTTCCACCGCGCATACCCAGAATCATTTCTTTGCCCTCCGGGAAAGAGCGAAGACGAGACGAATCCAGTGCTACTGCTGGGATTAGCTATGCTATAATTAAGCATTAAATAAATAAAGTAAAAACTGAAACCGAAGATGCACTGAACACCCAAAAGGATCCCAAAACTTCATTATACATTCTTCACTCACATTTATAAGAGAAAAACATACCAATGGACATAGAAAAACTGGAAAAGAGACATGTCAGATATGTAAAACTTCCGCGCTAGCAAGTGACTGACGGTTTGGAAACAAACATGGCCGCCAGGTTTGCTGTGTTAAAAATGGGAGATGATGAGAGAATTTTGGCTGTCAGGTCGCTCCAGTATGTGTAGCTGTCGATGTTGATGTTAAAAGTAACTAAGTAAATTACACAGGGAAAATAACAATAATAATATTTGGCTTGACTGCGCTAACATTGGCCTTTTGCTAACACTTCACCGGATGGAAGGTAACTGGACTGCCGCGCTAACAGCACTAAGTCACGGGTAAGTTAGCAGTGTCCTTCAAGAATGCTGATATGAAGAGTGTGTATGTATAATAATAATAATATTGGCTGGCTTTTTTCATGGTATATCATATATATTCCATTCAGCTACTCATCTTCGACTTGTTCAGTATCATGCTAGCTGAATGGAATATGTCTGATATACCACTCAATGCCAGCCAATATTATTTAAATAATTCACTCTCTGTTTTGGCAGGGATTCTGTCATACTTTGTCCAAATTTTAATAAATGTGGAAGTTAATTCACTTCTGAAAGCAGGAGCTAATTTGTGGAGTTTGCCAGCTTCTCACTGTGACTAGAAACTCGAAGATAGAGGAGCTGAGAGAGGGAATGAAGATGGGATGGAACATGAGAAGGAAATTTGAGAAGCATGAGACAGAGTCAGAATGGGAGTGTGTGATACTAGATTGTTCCAAAATTCAGTACATACACCGCAATTTACACAGTGCTGGTATTTATGCGAATTTAGATTAATATAAAAAGCTGTGATTTGAAAACGTGCCTAAATATTAGGGGGAAAAAAAGGAGGGGTTGGATTTGTTTTTGGTTCAAATGTTGTGGAAGAACTGAAACAGATTATTTATGGTATTTTAATAAAGGTAAAGATATAATTCATTCACTCACACAACTCACTCACTATTGACATTTGTGTATAAAGATCTGCATGGGAAAGGGCACAGATGTAATACCACAGATTTCAGCAGGCATCCACTGGAATGAGGATGAAATTTAATGGGGATAAAAAAAAAAGGAATAGGGATGAACTTTATGGTATTCCCATGTGGATGGTAATAAAATGAACGCTATCACATCAGTAAATCACAAGCAGTGGTGCACACGGCACACAGTGGAGCCAAGTCTAATATGTTTCCATGTTAGACATTGTAGGCTTTTACAAAACATGCATACTGTACACAAAGCATTTTTTTCCCACTTGATTTAAATTTACTAAATTACACTTGTAATTTTGAACTAGAAACACTGTGAAATTTGGACTGATGAGGGGTGGGATTAATTTGTGTACTACAGTGGCCAAAGAACACGGACAGCTACAGTAATTGCACATAGATGTAATTAAACACATACTGTATATGTATGACATATTTTGCAGTCCATGGCTATATTCCAGCCTTTAGTTTTACTGCAGTGGCACATATTCTCACCTCAATTGCAATTAGATATAACTTTGTGAAGGTGCAAGCATAGGGCTTTAAATCTGTAGGTTAAATAAGGTGACGAAATTCTTCTTCTTCTGCTTCTTCTTATTCTTATTATCCATCCATTTTGGCATATCGCTACAGTGACATGGCCGCTCTGACGGCTTCAGCCATCAAAGTTTCTTGGGAACATTATAGTAGTGGTTTCTCGTTGCCTCCTACCGGATTATAATAGAGATTTTCTCCTCTCAACCATTCACACACACATTCACACCTACGGACAATTTAGAGCCACCAGTTAACCTAAGCTGCATGTCTTTGGACTGTGGGGGAAACCAGAGCACCCGAAGGAAACCTATGCGGGGAGAACATGCAAACTCCACACAGAAAGGCCCCCATCAGCCACTGGACTTAAACTCAGAACCTCCTTGATGTGAGACAACATTGCTAATCACTACACCATCATGCCGCTCCATTCATTTATTTATTTCAAATTATTATGACTTTTAATAATATGGAGCACCAGTCCAATGGATAACAATCTCAGAAAGCTCAGATATGATTTGATGATGGCTTGTGCAACCCCAGTGGCTGGGTATTTTACCTAAAAAAAAGTCTTTGAACTGTGGGACGAAACCAAAACAAGCATGGGGAGAATGCAAACTCCACACAGAAAGGCCCCCGTCAGCTATGAGCTTCAAACCCAGAACCCTCTTGCTATGAGGTGACAGTGCTAACCACTACACCACCATGTCTTTTTACTGTAATAAGATCAAATTGTTTCTCTTTTGTAAATACTACAATGCCTAAATTAATCTGCTTTTCATTTTTGATGTAGTGATTTTTTGATAGATTTTCATTTTGGATGGATGTACCATAAATAAGTGTGTGTGTGGGGGGAGGGTGGATATGGGTGGCATAATCTGCCATATGGATGACATTGTATTATAATAATCAGGATATACAAGAAGTAGCAATACGAGAATATGACAAATACTGTGCAAGATATCTTTTAAAATGCTTCAATGATTTAATAACTGAACCTGTATGCAACGAGACAGTGTTTGAGCATAGGTAATGGGGTAAGAATGTACTGGAGCACATGGGGAATGTTGTGAGTTTTGTGGCTTATTGTCAATTCATCACTTGCTCTCCAGCTCTGACAGGCACAATGGGACACTAAAGACAACCTGACGTCAAGTTGAAAGTCACCGCTAATGTGTTACATTAAGGTTTCTTACCCAAAATAATTTAATGTATGAGTTAACATTAACATGCATATATATGCATGCATTTCCTGCATTAATAGACTAGATCAGTAAAAACTAGATAAAAAAAATAGGGTCTGCAGTACAAGCCAATGTGTAAATTGTTTCTATAGAAACATATTAGCGTGGTAATATAAACCAATAATTTGCCTTGCAGCCATAAGAATTGTCAGAGCTGCTGGTATGACAAATTACTCAAAACTTTCTGACCAATCAGAATTGAGAATTCAGCAGGGCTATGGTATAATGCCTGTTAAGAGAAACAATTTTCTTTTCTAGTATCACACTCACCATGTGTATAATCGTGAATTGTGTTCAACACTGAATATATGTCAATGTACATATTCAAATAAAAGCTGCTATATTTAATATAAGCCTCAAAATAGGGCTTATTATTGTGGAAACTGGCTGAAGAAGTGGGCAAGGAAGGTCAAATATAGCCTGGCTGTGAATAGCCTCCTAAATAAAATCCTCTATAGCATTTCTCTCAGCAACAGACAGATATAAACTCACTGACCACTTTATAGGACCACCTGTACCTGTACACTTGTTCATTTATGCAGTTATTTAATCAGTGAATTATATGGCAGCAGCACAATGCATAAAATCATGTAGATACAGTTCATGAGCTTCAGTTAATGTTCACAACAAACAGAATAGGCGAAGAATGTGAATTTGGACACTTTAAAGGTGCTATGTGTAAGAATTTTAGTTTAAAACATTCAAAAAATGAATAAAAATTGTGAACAGAATGTACAGAAATAACAGTTTCGATAGTATGTCAAAGACGTCTATGTATCATGTTGCAGCAATATATACTGAAATTAACACATTGACCAGCTTGCCCTGAGACGGAACGCACTGTCTGTCTTGTATTACCACTTTGTACCTCAGAAAGCAATAGTGAGTCACTGTAGCATCCAATCTACCCTCAGTCCAACATAAGAGGAGAATAAGAATGCCAGTGAAGTTACATATGCCGAAGTTATTGCCGGTTACATACATGTTAACCTCTAAGGTATTTTTTTACAGACTGCCAAAAACTAAGAAAAAGAGAAGTACATGGATTGCTGCAATTCACAGAAAAAACTTCAATCCAGGCACTGAAACATGGATTTTTGGTTACTGTTTTTGTATTGGTAAGTTGTATTTTTGGAGATGGGAAAAGAAAGAAAGAAAAGGAACACTACTGGGTGAAATTGCATTGCAGTGCCAAGCAATGGCATTTGAAAAAACTCAACACAAAACAACAACCAAACACTGGATTACAGACCCTCTGCTCACATACCTGGACATGGTAAACTGTCATGTTTTTGGATTGGGTGCATACATTTTGCATGCGTTCAAAAGTAACAAATTCCTAGACGCTCATGAACATTTTACAGTGGCTGGGTGCAAGATCTGCTAATGCTAATTCACAAGCTGGCAAACTGTGAGGGCTCAGTCATACTGGCAAAGGTAAGGTGACATTCTTTGTTTTGGCCCAATTATTAAATCAAACAAAATACAAAACTTTCAAAAATATTCAGCTATGTGATTATTTTACTGAGTCAAAAGCAGTGGGTTTGATCAGTTGCATTATTAATCAAAATGGTTGAATACCTGCCGTGACACAAGCCGTAGCAGTCTCATGTACTACCAATGTGTGACTTAATGTCACTTTTTTCTTGCTAAAAACTGAGCTAAGCAAGCTATAACAAATCATAGGCTGGTGTCACACATGAATATTATAAGATCACTGTCAGAGTTTCAGCAGTTTGGTCAAATTTTGTGTATTTTTGCCATGCTGTCCATTAATATTTGGCTTTTTTATTACTTAGAGCTGATGACAGTGACTTAGACTGTATGCATCCAGTAGTGAGTCAATTAAAAATAGACTTAAGCTACAGTATATTCAGTGAGTGATAATTCCATGAGAGTGGTGGTGGTGTTGGAGGGAAGGGGAACAAGTGACTGTGCATTTCCTTGTTTCTTATGATGGGGTGGATACGCCAAGTTTCTGGTGATATACAGCCCCCTATTTGTTTGGAATGCGGAGTACCTGTATGAATTTGCCAGCTAGCCAATTCTTATTGTGCCTTTATTGCACCTTTAACTGCATGGTTCTTGGTTCCAGATGTGATGGTTTGAGTATTTCAGAAATTGCTGATCTGCTGAAATTTTCACAGAAAACAGAATCATATTAAAAAAAAAAAATCAGTGAGTGACTATTTTGTGTGTGGAAATGGCTTGGTATTGTGAAAGGTCAGAGGAGAATGGCCAGACTGGTTTGAGCTGACAGGAAGGCTATGGCAGATAAGCACTGTTTACAAATGTGGTGAGCAGAAAAGCATGACAGAATGCATAACCCATTGAACTTTGAGGCAGATGGGCTACAACAGCAGAAGCCCACGTCAGGTTCCAATCCTGTCAGCCAAGAAAAGGAATCTGATGCTGTGTCCAAAATCACTCACTACTCACTATAGAGTGGACTATATAGTGAGTTATCCATTTTGTAGTGCTGTCTGAATGTATAGTGAGAATTATTACACCCTATATAGTGGACTCATAGTATCCCACAATGGATCATGAAAAGTAGCGCACAACCGATGGTCACTAACCAAGCAATATACAGTATACCATCATGCATTGCAGTCACACTGAAAGAAAAGCTGTAAAAGCTGTTTCATAAGGACTGTTAAATATTTTAGATTGAGTATAGCAGTAGTTAGTTTTTTCAATCCTCATGTTAGATTTGGCACAGTTTTACGCCGGATGCCCTTCCTGACGCAACCCTCTCCATTTATCCGGGCTTGGGACCGGCACCAAGAGTAAGCCACCCCCAGTGACTGGAAAGTGGCTGGAAAGTCCCAGCAAGAGTGAAAGGTAAGATGTATAAGACAGTAGTGAGACCAGCCATGATGTATGAATTGGAGACAGTGCCCTTAATGAAGAGACAGGAGGCAAAGTTGGAGGTGGCGGAGTTGGGGATGTTAAGGTTTGCGATGGGAGTGACAAGGTTGGACAGGATAAGGAACAAGCACATCAGAGGGACAGCACATGTGGAGAGCTTGGGAATGAAGCGAAGAGAGATGAAACTGAGATGGTATGGGCACATCCTGAGAAGAGATGCAGAGCATGTTGGAAGGAGAATGCTGAGGATAGAGCTGCCAACCACACGAAAACAAGGAAGGCCAAAGAGGAGATACATGGATGTGGTGAGAGAGGACATGAAAGTGACAGGTGTAGTAGAGAAGGATGCGGAAGACAGGGAGCAATGGAGGCGAAAGATCTGCTGTGGCAACCCCTAATCAGGAGCAGCCAAAAGAAGAAGAAGAAGATAGCAGTAGTTTGTTTTTCCTTATGACAATGGGCATGAGACAAATTTATAACTTGTGGTGCAAAAATGGCAATAATATTGTCGTGTGTTGGGGCGAATGGACGGAGGGAAAAATACATTATAAATGGGCATTCAAGTGCAATTAAAATAATAAGAGAATAGGAAATAAGCTAAAATACAATAAGACATAAAATACAAGAATAAAAGTTACAATGCAGAACAAGGAATTAACCAAAAGCCTCAAATGTGATTTAATAAAAGGCAGCGGCAAAGAAGAAAGTATTCAGCCTTAATTCAAAAGAACTGAAAAATGCAGCAGACACAAAGTACTTTGTATTTATTAATGTGGGAAATATGCTCAGTATAATATGGATTTATCACAAAAATACATGCTTGTATTTATTATTTTGAAAACTCACCAGCCGACTGATCTGGCACGTTTTAATTGTGCAACAGTAATGATATAAATAACGACGAGGCAGAGTAGTGTCCAAACGTGTTTTTTTTTTTTCATTTTTCCAATGAGCTCACTATATAGTCCTCGATATATAATTCCATAGATAGTGAGTAGGGAGCAGTGAATGAGTGAGTGATTTCGGACACAGCATGAGACTCCAGTTAAAATTTGGAAAATGGCTTTGGTTTTGTTGCAACAGGCTGGAATGAATTTGTGGTTAACATGTGGAAAAACAATAATCAGAGGCACTTCTTACTACAGTTACTGTTATGACAAGTTACTGTTTCACTAATAGCTCAGTCTAATTAAAATATATCAAAGAATATTGTTTTGCCCAGTAATTCTGTATTAATTGTAGTATAACGATGTTCTTAAAAGGTCAACAAAGACATCATTACTTTTCCTCCGTGTCTACCCACCCCAGATGTCAAACAAATGCATTCCTGAGTTTGTTTCATCATATTTTAATGGCTATGAGCTGCTGTGGTGAGACATGGGATTAACCAATTAGCATCATACTTTTTTTTTCCTGTTTGAAGGCTACTAGCTGGCTCGCTCCACTTAATTGATGGCACAGCCAATGAAGTACCAAGCATATATTGAAAGAGGAGAAAATGAAGGGCTTAGATAAGGTAAGCTTATCATTTCTAGCATGTTATATTAATCATTTTTAGTGGAACTGTCACAAAGATATTTCATTTCCTACATTTATTTTTTTTATTCTACATCTTTTCCTACATCTATTTTTTTTTATTTGGAAAGATTTGTTGAAGGTATAGCATGTCTTAAATAATTACATGATCAATTCTCAGGCGGCACGGTGGTGTAGTGGTTGACGCTGTCGCCTCACAGCAAGAAGGTCCTGGGTTCGAGCCCTGTGGCCGGCGAGGGCCTTTCTGTGTGGGGTTTGCATGTTCTCCCCGTGTCCGCGTGGGTTTCCTCCGGGTGCTCCGGTTTCCCCCACAGTCCAAAGACATGC
>JAODVO010000011.1:25861012-25875111 GCA_025400055.1 Notarius lentiginosus
GTTCTATTGTGAATACAATATCAGTTTTTGAGATTTGTAAATTATTGCATTCCGGTTTTATTTACAATTTGTACTTTGTCCCAACTTTTTTGGAATTGGGGTTGTATGTTTAACAGCAGAAAAAGAAAAAAAATCCCTAAATGATATTTTTTCAACTTGAAATTTGATGACTTTTCCTCGAGTGACCCCAACATTCGAAAAAATGAAACATTACCTGTGTTCATATTTCTATGACAGCTGTACACAACTAGGGTACAACAACTGTCTTAGGGGACAATTTTGACCTGGCAGCTAGAAAACCATTCATACACCAAAAAAACTACAGACACACCCTCCAACATATGTGCATACACACACACACACACACACACACACACACACACACACACACACTGAGAAATTAAGATTATGTGGTCCTGATCTCTCTCTCTCTCTCTCTCTCTCTCTCTCTCTCTCTCTCTCTCTCTCTCATCTTCCCTCCATGACCCCACACATGACTCAAGTTCAGACAAAATAAAAATAATTTTAGACAAAATGAACAGTTCTTGAAAGTATTATTCACTAATAGGGAATGCTTGTCTATAGGTGCTGCAGATTGCAGTATCCCAGTTCTCTTTTTCCCAAAGTCATGAGGAGATGACAATTCTGTCCCCATAGTATTTGTAAAACAAATACTATGTTCTCGACATCTAAATGCACTGTGAGGAGGGAAACCTAGATATTCACAAAGTTTGTGATGAATGGCATGTTGTTTCTTCATGTCATCTCATCTCATCTCATCTCATCTCATCTCATCTCATCTCATCTCATCTCATTATCTCTAAATTTGAGGTGTGAAATTAAATTAAGCTGCTTTATTTTAGGGGTTTAGTGAAGGCAGGTCATTTTTGACCCTTAGGACAAGGGGAATATACAGAATTCTGAGACTTCATGAGACCGTCAATGACTGCGTCGCTCACTCCGGCCCCGCCTAGTCCAGAAGGAACGATCTAAAGTGGGCCACCTTGCGCAATAAATGTTGCTAGCTTTATACACTATATACAAGCTATATATAGAAGCTATGTACACCCTAGGAATAGCTACCTATTTGTCAGAATCCAAAATGGCAAGAAGCGATTTTTGTTGAATTGCTCATTAAGGCTTAATTAGTCTATAATTTCATTAAGAATTGTAATCAAGCAAATCTGGGTAGAAGTTATATGCACCCTAAGTACCTCTATCTTCATGCCAGAAAGAATCAAAATCGGTGAAGAATTGAGGAAGAAGCTATTTTTGAGGAAACTGCTTGTTAGGGCTAAATTACTCCATATCTTCATTTTTAATTGCAGTTATGCAAATTTGGGTAGAAGCCATATGTACCTCAGGCAGACCTACCTTCCTGCCAAAAAGAATAAAAATCCGTGAAGAATTGAGAGAGAAGAAGCAATTTTCATGAAATGTGGACGACGCCAGACGGACAACGGACAACACATAATGGCATAAGCTCATTGCCTGTTGGCCGGATGAGCTAATAAGGGTTAAAATGTGTTCATAAAAATGCTAACAACATAATTTTCTTTCCATAGGTAGATTAGATTGTAAATTTGGAGGCAGGTGGGATGTCTTTCATTGGATTTTGAATGAAATCTTTAAATCTGATTTTCTCCCTTTTCTCATTTGGCAGTAAAGCCTTTCAGAACTATATACTAAAAATGTCACAGTGTGACAATATGAACGTTTGTGGGGTTTTTTTTTTCTTTTCCCCAGACCACCACATGTTAATCTTTGTTTTCCCATTAGCGTGAAATCAATTGTAAATCTAATTGTATGTCAGACAGATGAATGCACCTCATGATATGGAGTTGTTCTGACTCAACAACAGAGTTTTTAATGAATAAAACTTTATTAATCAACATTTATCTCTTAGTTACTCAATTTACATTTCCTCTTCTGCTTTCTAATGGCTCTATGGTTGGCCATTTCTATCACGTCACTTCTCACTATGTGGTCCCAGGTGCAGTTTGATTGATGAGCTTCATGATTAGTAAACTGAACACTAATTTCAGACCCTGAACACATTTTGCACTGCACCTTCTCTCATACATGGATATACTGTATGATATGCATGGAAGTGTACTCTTAGTGTTGTGTATTTCTTCAGTGATGGAATAGATTTTCATTTGCTAAAATATGTGAATATTATTTAGATTATAGATTTGCTAAGAAGTATTGTCAAAAAGCTCTAAAGCACAGCAATCTGAGTGTCTGCTCTAAGGATACCAAGAGCTGTGTGAGTCTTATTTAGATTTTTGGGGAAATAATGCTGGCAAAAAAAAAAAAAACAGGTGCCTGAGGGAAATTGCTGTCCCAGTAACTGTTCCAAAGAGCTGGAGTTCTGTGTGAGTAGATTATGGATTTACTAAAAGAGTGCTGACAATTCTTTAAAGCAGTGCCACCTGGTGATATCTACAAAGGGCTGAGTGAGGGGAAAAAATGGTTAGTGTTGATGCTTCACTGGTCTCTGGTTATGTCCTAAGCCTGCCTTTCTGTCTGTGTGGAGTTTCAGATGTTCTCTCCATGTCTGTATGGGTTTCTTCTCACCTTCCAAAAATATGCCAGTAGGTCAAATGGCTGCTTTAAGACTACTATAATGCCCCAATGTGTGAATCAGGATACATGGTGCTCTGCAATGGACTGGTGTGTTTCCAGATTCATCACAACCCTGACCAAGATGAAGTGGTTACTGGAGATGGATGGATGGATGCATTCACTCACTGACTCTGGAAGAGGACACCTTAACATCTCAGTTTGTTGTAATTTCAGAAACTAAACTTGAAAGCCCCTTGACTGCTGATATCTAATTAATATGATATGTTTGTATATAAATTGCCCATGGCTATACCCAACCAGTAAACAAATTTATTTCATGCCTTTGGCATTTGGCCAAATGACATGTTGGACCATCATAACAAGCACTTGATTAAACTATTTATTTATTCAAGTTTACACTGGAAATCATATAATACAGTAATTTATTTTTTTCTTATTTTTTGATCAAACAATAGCAATGACAAGAGACAGGGTTTTCTTTAAATTACATTAAATTTATTATGGTCTTATCTTACAGGTCACAAAATGTTTGGCTCTAACAAAATAAGAGTAAATACAAAGTCTCTGGAACATACATAATTCAGACAAGTGCAGGTTGTACACACCTTATGTTGTTAAAATGTATTTTAAATGTATTTTCCATTAGAAATTACAGTACATAAATACTACTGAAGGCTTTAGACATCTGAATAGATTGAAAACTGTATTATTGCATTATTACAACACTGTTTTATAGTCTATTAATTCGGTCTTTAACCTTACTTAACTGTATTGAAAGATAGATTGGAATATGCTTCGGTTTTCAGACACAACAAATCACTTTCAGCTTACACTTTAATACAGTGTAAATCCATCATTTTCATTCTCATACATACCCAAGTATATATTTGTTTTGGCATTTTGACGTCTCCTCTGGTGCTCAGATGTAGATGAAAATAACTCCTTAATCCTGCTTTATGTAAATAATGTTTGCAGTGCACTAGTTGAAAGGAACTTTTTTTTTCCCCAAATTGTTATTTACCCAAAAGTTACATCTCAGATTAAGTCAGGTAAAAACATTTTCCCTATCAGTTGAATTGAAGGAATTGCAGTGAGGGAGGGTAAGCTTTTCGAGGGAGGCCAGTGCTTAACTGCACTTCCATTAACATAAATCACAGACAGACAGTCAAACAATTAGATTACAAAATAAATGAGAAGGCAAGCAAGACATTGAAACCCTTGTCCAAGTCAAAAAACAAACATCAAAAAGTGCTAGACCATCGTCCAATAGCACTTACGAGTACCAAGGATAGACCCCCTTACTTCCTCTATTTTGTCACATTTAAACTTTTTTATTTCCCTTTCAGATTTGTTGATTTCTTTACCAAACCTAGTGAGGCATACCAGGGTGGTGTTGAAGATCCTGATGAGGGAACAGAGGCTGTGGTGTAGGGTGGATTTGCAGACTCCGGCCAGCTACCATGGCTGCTGGGGTAAGCATAGAGGGGAGCAATGAGGTTGGTGGTGGAGGGTGAAGTGTTAGGCTAGCAATATGAGAGTGAGGATGTGCATGGTGGAGGGGTGCTGCTGAAATAAGATGGAGAGGGTGTGTTGCCAGCATTACTGGGGAAGCTTGATAGAACACAGCAGGAAATGGAAGAGGGGTGAAGTGGGGCTGTGGGAGAGTGGAATGGAGAGAAGGGTGGGCAGATGGGGGACTGCGGGATGCCAAGCAGGCTGAAGGACAGGATATGAAGGAAGAGAAAGCTGAAAGTGCCCCATGCTGATGTATGGTGTATGAAAGGCAGGGAGCTGAGACAGTCTGATTTGAAAGCTCAGGACCAGGAATAGGCAATTGGTTCATTTGAGTAACAAATGAACTTCTTGGCATGTCCTGTTGCTCTTGGAGATTTTTCTGCTGCATATGCTGCTGAGCCTGAAGTTGAAGAAGTCTGTACTTGTCCATCTCTTCCTCAGTGAATGTTATAGGTTTCTCTGTTAAGGGAGGGATTGAGCAACTCTTCGGCGGATTATTTGGGGTTTTGTCTGATGTCTTCCCCAGAACTCTGATGAAGTTTTCATGAGACATGGACCTATCTTTCTGTGTTTCTGAGCTTGCACAAGGTTCTGCAGTTCTCTGATTAGTTAAAGCTGAACAAGCTTGTGATGAGTTTGAATTTTGTGTGGCTATATGTACAGTTTCAAATACTGCTTGGCATTCAGGTTTTGATTTATCATTTAGACATGTTTTTAGTTCGCTACCACAACTGTTACTGTTACCTTTGTCTTTGTGCATTCCTGCCTGTCTCATTCCTTTCTTTATTGAGGGAAGTTTGCCAATCAAGGGGAGTGAAAGAGTACATATTCTACTATTTGCCACTTTTTTATCAGTTGATGTGCTCTGCTTTGTCAAATCACTGGATTTGGATTTTTGTGCATCAGGTTCCAGCTTTCCTCTGAAATCAGAAATAACAGGTTGGGTGTCTGATTGCACTGCCTCTGATCTATCAATAGATGTTGATGTTGGTGATGGACTCTTTTCGCTTGGGGTGTGTTCTCTTGAATGAGAATTCTTAGTTCTGGCAGATCTCTCTGCTTGCCATTTTAAATCACTCTGCCCAGAATAGGATTGCTTAATATATGAACTGCAATCTCCACCAATATCTGAAACGGTAGTGGTATTCGAGGAAGCAGAGCTATGCCTGAACATAGGGCTGGACTGCCTATTCCCCCTCTCATGACTCACCACTGATCTTAACCAGAACCTGTTTCTTCGTTTATGCTTCCTCGGACCAGGGCTTGATCTCTCACACCACCAGTCTCGTTCTGTGTCTTGCGGATCATTACCATCCTCATAAACTCTATAAAAACAAATTCTTTTTGTGGCAGGCTTACGGAGATCTCTATATCTGTTCTCCCTGAGGTGTTTTTTATGCTTTCTTATGCCATATCTCTGCTTTATAATACAGCGTTTGTCACAAACCCCATAGTAATTCCTATCCTTGTAGAGTTCTGAGTCTCTGTAATCCCAGTATTCCTCTCTGGGTTCAGCATCTTTGTCTGGGCTGTCTGGCATGTGTCTGTAACCATAGCATGGGAAGCTGTAACTCGATTTTCTGATGTAAGAGCAAGGCTGGCTATATCCTCTCCTCCGAGGATAAGAAGAATTTGATGCAGAAGAATTACAATGTCTTTCCCATTGGCAAGCAGGCCATTCCCCATCAGGTCTCAATTCTGATAAGATACCCCATGAGCTGGACTTGAGTGGGGTCATATTAGCATCCACATTAGCATTAGAGTGGCAGAAGTTGCCACAGCACTGGTAATTATCTCCACTCCGAACTTGTGACTGTATGGAAGCATGCAAAAAAGCCTTGCGCTTTGCCAGCCGAAGCGCAGAAGGCAACCTTTGACGCTTCCTTCTTCGGCGTTGGGGGGCAGAAAAAGCATTTACAATGATACTTTTCAGGTTTAGTTGTGGTGTTTTATTCTGTGATTTCTTTCTATTATGGAGTTTGTGCCTCTTCTCAGTGCAATTCTCTTCGATGTGCAGTTTGCTGCCTGGTGTTCTGTTGAATTCAAATTGTCCTTCATCATGTGACTGGGAGAAGGCATTGAGTGCACAGGCCATGTGGTTTTTCCTAACTGCATCTATTTTACATATACGAATTCTTCCTTTCCGCCGATGTTTGTGTTTCTTTGGTTTTAAAATGCCAAAGTTAACTTTTGTAACATTTGAGGTCTTCTCCTCAACTCCGTTGGGTTGATCTGAGATGGTGCACACATCTGTCTTCTCTGCCTCTGTGCTTTTCTCTTTTCCTTCTGTGCATTTGAAATTCAAGGAGAGTGGATTGCAGCTGTAGGACACACGAGGTTCATCTGAGGTGTACTGCACAAGCTCACATGGCCATTTTAGCTTAGTCCCATCTTTTCCAAGCACATTTAAGAACGTTTTGCTGCTTAGATCACCGTCAGCTAAACAGTTTTCAGTCATTAAATCATCCTGTTTGCCACTTCTTTGTAAGTCTTGTTTTGAGTCCTGATGTGCACCGAGTTGGCCAGGACCCATATTGTTATGTTCATCTATGTGAGCAGGAGGGCCTGGGTTCTTCAGGCTGCTTTTTTCCATCAATCCCTCATAGGCCCTTTCTTGTCTGAATTTTTGACCATTATTTGCTGCCCTATCTTTTGAACTGTCTGGTTGTCTCCCAATGTCTAGACGATGTATATCAGGACAACTTTGCCTCTGTGGCTCTATGGTGCAGTACAACACCTGCATCTCCAGACTACCTTCCTGATCTGTTTGTAGGTCCCTCTGTGGGGAAGTGTCCAGTGGCACTGTATCCAGAGGGGCATGGTGGTTATCCCGTGTGGGTGAAGGAGATTGGGACAAGAAGCCCTGCAAAGCCAGCTTCTGCTGCTGTCTCTGGACTTCCTGCTGGTCACTAGTTTCATCCATGCCATCAGTGAACACTGATGCACAGGAGTCCAGCTTCAGGTGAGCCCGTTTGGAGAAACAGAATGAGATCCCTGTCTTAGCATGCCCATGACCTTTTGGGGTCTGAGATAGCAGTGAAGAACACTTAACCCGAAGAGAACACTGATTTGTAAGCACTGGCACAGATGGAGGGATTTTGGTTGTTAAGTCTGGGGAGGGAGAGCTGTGTTTCTGATCTTGCCATAGGATGTTCCTGGATCCTGATTTGTCACTGCCATTGAGTCTTATTTTTTTCTCTTGCTGCTGGTCTCGGGCTGCAACTGTTAACTTTGTCTTCTTTTCCTTGTCACTGTCAAACAAAGAACATATGCAAAGCAATTACAGAACCTTATATGTTTACTTTAAAGGTACACTATATACATATATCTATCTCACCTATAAGACTCAGAAGCATTTACTTGCATGGCTGATGGGAAGATTTTTATCCTCTATATTCTCCTTTATCATTTGGACATGAGACTGAATTGTTACTACATTCATCTCTACTGAAGTACCGTACTATTATTTCCTGGATTCTTCATCAGATATCTACAGCATATTTTAAAACCAGTCAAAGTAGAGGCACTATTTCTACCATTTATAATAATATACTGTACATTATTTATAGAAACACAATAAAATGTATTTCTGTATTCTACAGAAATATGTATGGCAGTGATGGCTCAGTAGTCAAAGGTTAAACAGTGCATATCCAATTGAAGTTCATTTATGTTTAATTAAAGCTTTGTTCCTTGAAAACCATTGTATATAGCAAACATGGTGTGTCTCACCCATCCCTTTGCTGCTTGAGCAGGGCAATTTGATGGAGGCGTTTCAGTGCCTTCTCTTGCTTCCTTTCATCCTTCCAGCTCTTAGATGAGACGTTGCGTGCAAATTCTCTTTGCTTAAGCTCCTTCAGTCTCTACCAAGACAGACATAAAATGCACAAATTACATATAGAAACAGTCAGCAATATCAGGAAAAAAGTAATTCCCAAAATACCAAAAAGAATGTACTGTTTACAATTTCCTAACGAAATATATGGATGGACATTTGGTTTTTAATTTTTTTCCTCTGGGAAGAAAGGGGAAAATTAATCAAAACAAAATCAGCAAGATATCAACAAAGCTAACACAGAATCAGAAAACAATAAAAACATCAGAAGTATCTGGCAGACATGAAGTCAGCAGTGGGGAAATGTCAGATGTAGTGACTTTATACAGCAGGGAAATAAACAAATTTGACTATTTGATTAGACTTGGGAAATGCAACAAAAGAACAGCTAGCGCTCCAGCACTCCTTTCTTTTTTGGGATACTCACTTTTTCTTCTCAAGCCATATCTCTTTTATTCTTTCTTGCAATACACTGCGCTTCACACCAATGGTCTCAATTGTCATTTTTCAGTAATGACATATTCAGACTTGCTTTTGATGCATACTCACAATCAGGGTACAATACATAAAAAAGGTACTTATTCGGAACATTGTATATTTAGAAAACATCCTGAAGAGACACATATAAACTTTACTATATTGTTATCCCTTTCTCCCCTTTTTTAGTTGCTTGCTGATTCTCAGCTACTAGTCAGCTCTCTCTTATCACACAACAGGAGATGGTGAAGGGTAACATGCTTCCTCTGAGACACGTGAAGCCAGCCATTGCATCTTTTTGGACTGCTGCTCATGCTATATCACAAGGCAGCTGAACAGACATGGAGGAAAGCACTGACTGCCTTCTTCCACATACATGAGCGAACAGACATCCATGATTGGCTAGTGTTGCTGTGACTGACAGAGGCAGAGAGAGTATGCCATCCCTCTCACCCAATGAGAACGATTTGTTCTCTTGGAGAGGCTGTGACATCATAAATTAAAAGTACAAAGACTAACCACACACTGTCCAATCGAAGTACACTGAATGAAATTGAATATAAAAGTATTACATATGATTTGCATAAAAATCTTAATAAAAAGTTTCTCTTCAAACATGATTTCATTGCTTGAGTAAATGTAAACATGTTTCTAAATACTAGGGTGAATTTTGTATCATATTCTCAATTCTCATCTGCTCAAGCCTAACAGTTTCATTGTTAAGTTCTTAATAGATATTAGATAGGGGAGAGCAGGGAGACTTGGGACAAGTTTTCAGCTTTTGTAGATTGTGTGAAATTCTTTGCAGGTAGAGTCACATTCATATTGCATTAGAGAGTATTTACTATATATTTACTATGAGTATTTATTAGTATTTACGATACTTTTTCAGCTTGTCACATATACTGGCCTTCAGACTTCACTTTTTCTGTCATTGTTTTTTTTGCAGGGAGGCATAAGACATTGAGGGTCCCAACACATGGGACATTGTGTTGGGAGACATGGAACAAAAATAAAATACCTAGGCCTACATGTTTAGTTTTTATTCATTATCAAAACTTATAACATATGAACTGTATGAATATACAATGCTGGTACAGTGATAGAAAAATATCAGTTTACCCAAAACCTGACTCAACAACTCAGTTCCATTCTCAAGAAGGAACAAAATGAGCTATATATATATTTGTAAATTACAAGAAAAAAAATTTAACATGAACTGTCCCAACTCTCCCCACCCTTATTCTTAACATTACACCATAGAATGGAGCTGGACTGCGAAGTAGAAAATACAAGTTCTGGTTGACAGAAATATTGAACTGCACAGACCTTACTGCAGTGTCCAGGTTCATGGCTCCAAAGGAAGTCGGTTACTCTAAGGGGCAACATCCAACTTCTGGTGTAAACCTGATTGGTTGAAATTAATTTATGGGAATACAAACTGTCCCAAGTCTCCCCCATCCCAAGTCTTCCTGCTCTCCCCATGAGCGCTTCCATATAATATCACAACCAGTGAGCACGGTTCTGTTTTGTATTCTGAATATGTAACACTGTTATTTGATTACAGCCTATTCCTTTTTACTATGGGGGAAAAACAGCAGCAAAGAATTACCTGAAGCATTTATACTCATTGATTTTATATTAAGAGAGGTCATAAATGTGAACAGTGTGTTTTGTAACAACTGTTATCATTAAAATTTCACCATTAAGAAAAAAACTGTTTTAAATGATGTGAATGATAGTTGTGCCAATTCCTCTTTTTCCCAGTTGTGCCACTTTTTTCCTGCTTCTCTTTTTCACAGTTTTGATCTCAAGTCAAATTAGTTCTACTTTTCTCTCACTGATGCTTGACAAAACTTGTCCTCCCATTTCTGATTCTGATGAGCAAACATAAAAGCAATATGTGTAATTATCTCAGAACATTGTCATATTCATGATTTTGGATTTTGCCCTTGAAACGCAATTTTAAATGTCATTGAAACAGCTGCCTCATGAATAATTGACAGATTTACAGAACAGTTTGAACTGTTCAGCAGAAAATGTGATGTCTTGAAAATTCAAAGGCACAGATTTACCACATCCTTTTTGCTCTTTTTTCCCTCCCGACAAAACAGAAGATACTGATAATGGGAACAGGAAACCAGGAAGCCTTTGTTAAAAAAAAAGAAGAAGAAGAAGAAGAAGAAACCAAGCACCACTTATTCTGTGACACTGAATCTGAATAAGATATAAAATTATGTTTATGATCTCAGGAATGGCATGCAATAATCTTAACTGTACTTTATTTAAAATTGTAGAGAATATCTGTCTATTTTATACTCAACATGACTGATAATTGCTTTTACACCAGAGATCCTGCTTTAATAAGCTCTAATATAAGTACCTAAAACACTACTGTGCAAGATTAAAGAACAAACTTACTATTGCTTCACTCTTCAACTTTGGCATGTTTGTCTTCATAATAAATCTAATTATAAATACATTTTGTGCTAAATAACATGTCTAGGATGAAGGTTTACTTAAATGTGAGATGCATTTGTTAGAAAGACCTACACTCACTGGTCACTTTATCAGGTACACCCATACACCTGATATTTTATGTGGTTATCGAATCAGTCAATCCAATGACAGCAGCACAATGCATAAAATCATGCAGATACAAATCAAGAGTTTCAGTTAATGTTCACTTCAAACATCAGAATGGGAAAAAGTGTGACTTTCACTGTGGCATGGGTGTTGGTGCCAAATGGACTGGTTTGAGTCTTTCAGAAACTGCTGATCTCCTGGGGTTTTCACACACAACAGTCTCTAGAGTTTACATAGAATGGTGCAAAAAAACATTGAATGAGTGACAGTTCTGTGGGTGGAAACGCTTTGTTGATAAGAGAGGTCAGGGGAAAATGGCCAGATTGGTTCGAGTTGCCAGGAAGGAGAGAGTAACTCATAGCAACTCTTTACAACCGTGTTGAGCAGAAAAGCATCGCAGCATGCAAAAGCAGAAGACCACATTGGGTTCCACTCCTGTCAGCCAAGAAAAGGAATCTGAGAATCAAGAACAGGTTCCTATTAAAGTGTCCAGTAAGGGTATATAATGTTTCTATGGAGGTTTGAAATGATCTATGGCAGCCTAGAGATCATTTCTTAGCTTGGTTATGAGTAATTAAAGACATTTTTTTTTCTTTAGTTTAAGCAAAAACTTTCAGGTCATCACTTGTGAGATTTTTTTTGTGCAGTTAGATGCTGATAAATAACAGCAAAATACACATCAAACTGCACTTTAATCAACAACTTTTTTAATTAACAGGCTACAAATGACATTTCCAGCTTCAATGCTTTTTTTAGGCATTGATAAAAAATAAACACATCAATGCAATAAATGTTCAAAATAATAAATATCTGTGTCATATTACACTGTACATACCAATTCTTAAAATGCATCATGTGGATGGCCTGGTGGCTCAGGTGAAATTATTGAATCTACTGTAGAACTAAGAATGAACAGAATAGAAGCTCATTTTCATCAACAGAGCTTCGTCACCTGTCTTACTATCCTCTACAACAGTGTCTGGGAGCAGTGTCGAGGATTATAATGACTCAAGAGTTGAACCAACAACATCTGCAACTCCAGCCACAGAAACAAATCTGGTTCGACTTCTGTTAGCTGCTATGTGCCACTTTAAACGAGCTGAGTAAAACTGAGTAGTTATGTGTAACACAGCACTGAATGCATTTTTGTGAGGTGTGTAGTTGTAATTGGATAGTATTTGGTATTTGCTGCTGTTCATTTAATTTGGATATTTTGTTGTTTTGTGTTCCTTTGGGTTGCCCTACACTTAAAAAATGGATAATTAATTTAAATAGAAACCCAGTATACAGCAGAAATGCTTTTTCATTTAGGCAATGATTCCTCTGCATAACAAAAATACTCACAAATGAATGATGAGGAGCACAACATATAACAAATATAGATGCATTTAGATCTAGAAATTTGTGGTATAACTGACATTTTCTTAGATCTTGCATGCACATATAATCATGTGAAATAGGAAGGTCCAACTGAGCAGCTTTGTGTCTGGATTTGGTGATTAAGTCCCTTTAGTGACTTTATTTTATAAAAGAGTTTAATGACTGTTCCATCTCTCCAGCTCACATCACAGCTGCTGGTTATTCAGGTTGACTGAGTCACCATGATCATGCAAAGCCTGACTGAGGCAACATTCACAATAACGCATCTTAGTTTTAAAATGCAACACTTTTGCTATGTTTATGCGTCCACTCTATTCTGGAGTTTTTGAGCCCCCAAAACAGAAGTTTGGAAATGCTGTGTGACCCATTTTAGTTTGAAAACTCCGGGGTAACATTTTAGTGTAGACAGGCAAAAACAGAGACTTTGGAAAGGATGACACAGACACCCACATTCACTTCCTGATTGGGTTTTATCAGTCATGACATATCCTTCCCTGATTTGTCATGCCCCATCACGTGACCCTTTTACAGAACAAAACAAGTGGCATCAACTGTTTGTACCGGCACACTCATGCTGAGTGTATGTGAATGGTCATGTGATATGCGTTTTAAGGCACATTAGTATGGATTATTTCTGATACAGAGCTAAAACGCTCATCTGGATGGAGATAATTTTCATATTAAAATGCCGTTTATCAGCAACCAATCACTGATCATCATTGTTTCCTTACAACCAATCACTATTGCTTTCCAACAGCCAATCACTGATCACCATTGTTTCCTAATAACCAATCACTGATCACTATTACATTAGTATGGATTATTTCTGATACAGAGCTAAAACGCTCATCTGAAAGGAGATAATTTTCATATTAAAACACAGTTTATCAGCAACCAATCACTGATCATCATTGTTTCCTTACAACCAATCACCATTGCTTTCCACCAACCAATCACTGATCACTATTGCTTTCCAACAGCCAATCACTGATCACAATTACATTAGTATGGATTATTTCTGATACAGAGCTAAAACACATGTCCGGATGGAGATAGTTTTCATATTAAAATGCCGTTTACCAGCAACCAATCACCTATTACCATAGTTTCCTTACAATCAATTACTGATCACCATTGCTTTTCACCAACCAGTCACTGATCACTATTGCTTTCCAACAGCCAATCACTGATTACCATTGGTTGTTAGGAAACAATCACTGATCACTATTGCTTTCCAACAGCCAATCACTGATCACCATTGTTCTCCAACAAGCACTTGTTTCCCAACAGCCAATCACTGGTCACTACTGTTTCCAAGCAATCAGTGGTCATCATTGTTCCCATGACCAACAGTGGTGACCAAAAACTTCTTTTCTGTTCTATTTTCTAGACTTATTTTCTGTTCTATTCTTTAGATCTGTAACATATTTTGATTTGCAAATTATCATGATAATTCAGTGAATATGCAAATTATGCTGTCGCATCATCTGATGACTTCTAGTATCTTCTTGAACATGTATTAGCTACTTTCCCCTGAAAATACTTGGCAAAACTGAAGTCTACTATTAAGAAAAATATGCCTTAGGAGGTGGGCGGCACAGTGGTGTAGTGGTTAGCACTGTCGCCTCACAGCAAGAAGGTCTGGGTTCGAGCCCCATGGCCGGCGAGGGCCTTTCTGTGTGGAGTTTGCATGTTCTCCCCGTGTCCGCGTGGGTTT
>JAODVO010000011.1:25935688-25946206 GCA_025400055.1 Notarius lentiginosus
GCCTTGCTCAAGGGCACTTCAGCCCAACCTCAGGCCATGGCTGCCCCATGTTAACCTAACTGCATGTCTTTGAACTGGAGCACCTGGAAGAAACCCATGCAGACACAGGGAGAACACTACCCCCACGTGGTGACCTCCCAAGGAAAGAGTGGATCACCCTGAACCAGATACGAACCGGGGTAGGCCACTTCAATGCCAACATGCGCCCATCTGCAACCTGCCCATGTGGGTCACCTGAGCGGACCATAGAGCACATCCTCAGCGAATGCCCCACCTTTGGTCCACCCACGGATGTCGACCTCACGATCCCTAAGCAGTCCACAGTGAACTGGCTGCAGCACCTTTCTTATATCTAATATAGCTGCCTTCTCATATGCAAGAAGAAGAAGATGGGGAGAACATGCAAACTCCACACAGAAAGGCCCCCATCAGCTGCTGGACTTGAACACAGAACCTTCTTGCTGTGAGGCGACAGCACTAACCACTACACCACCGTGCTGCCCTGTATATTATATGTATGCTTTGCAGTAATTATGTATTGCATTTACTGTCATCTACCACTGGTTTCCTAAAAGCAGTTTAAGAAAAACACAAATATAATCCACTCAAGTAATAGAATTTATGTTCAGTTAAAAAAAAACAACAACAAATTTCCCTTTATGTTGACAAAAAGTCTACAATTTGACAAGATGGCCACTATTACGTAAGGCTTATCATTCCACAGCTGTCTATGGTTGACTTCATTCTCTCTTCCTCTTATCATGAAACTTTATGCATATTTCAGCTGTTCTACCTACATAGTTACACAATTACATACAAGAATTGTACCCAAGAAGAATAATTTATAATGTGTTACCCAAGATGCCAAACAGGTAAGCATGTATAGTATGTAAGAGCAGAGTTATGACAAGCAAATATAGTAAATTATATACCCTCCCACCCTTTTAAGAGAAAGAAAAAAAAATTCATGTGCCTATCTACAAATCAAATACAATTTGGCACTAAAACAGGAATGTATATAGAATACATTAGAGGAACAAACATACAAATGTGTAAGTATTACCATTAATGAGATTAATTCCACTTAAAATGTGCTGCAAAATTATACTAAACTACAACCTGTGGACTTGTAACAACTAGATACAGTATGAATCTTTTGATGATAATAGATCTACTTTGCTGTGTGTGTGTGTGTGTGGGCACATACAATAAAGCTGTAACACATTCACCATTAACACCCACATATATCTGCACTATGGGTGGAATGTTATGAAAGATTCATTACATAATCAGTGCATAAACAAGGTTTTGGTATGTTGTGGAATCTGCTTACACATGAAAACAATCAATGTCTCCTAAGGTAATTTAGGATTAAAAAAAAAAATAAATTGGAATACCTATTTGTATATTAAAGTCTGTTAAACCTGTTATAAAAATATTGTAGAATATTTCTATTACACTTGGAAATTGTGTGGCAGACTGGAAAATCCTGCCATTTGTCATTGCAGGTGGATTCTGAAAGAAAAGAAAATGGAGGGGAAAAAATCTCAATATTTAACCAAAATTTAGGAAACATAAATGCATTTCACATAAATATATTTCAACAATGTAGTATTTTTTTTTTATTTCTTGCCTAAGAGAGGCTATCACACTTGACTAAGCTACAATCTAGTGAATTTTTAGAGTAACCCTGCAGCAGGCAGTTGAGAGTCGACAACATAAAGTCATCCAGCATACAACTTAGTAGCTCACTTTGAGCAGTTTTAGATGTACCTTTGTTCAACTGTGTTCAATAATGGATGCAGTTTCCAGCCCAAGTGCATCTCAAAATCCACACAAAATACTTGAAACTAGCCCAAAAATTTGTGCAATGGAAAAGAGAGACACATGTTTCTTTTTGTTTTCCACAGTCTCTACGTGGGAAGCAAGGTCACCATAGTACATACACATTACTGATATACAGACATTATAAACTCCATAATACCCTTATCCCCTTTCCATCTTGCAATCTTTACAATATCTCTGACAACAGAAATGGTTTTGTTCATCATAGACACCCTGTCTGCACTTTTCTAAATTTAATTCCAATTACTTTCAATAAAACAAGAGCTTGGTGACTGCAGAGTATTTTTAAACTAGCCCAAATTGGCAAACTGTCCTGTCCACTGCTACTCCCAGGAGCATGATGCAGTATTAAAATAAAAACCTCCCACTCAGATGACACTGTGTCCCAAAGAATCCTAGTCTTAGTGTCCACCTGTTGTTTCAACTAGATGCTCTGTGGACCTTTCTGATAAGCTTTCTGTGTGGAGTTGGCATGTTCTCCCCATGCCTATGTGACTTTCCTCCAGGTGCTGTGGTTTCCTGCCACAGTCCAAAGACATGCAGATTAGGTGAATTGACTATTTCAAATTGATCCTAGGTGTGAATGTGAGTGTGAATGGCTGTGTGTCTCTGGGCTAGCCCTGCAATAGATTGGCAACCTTCCCAGGGTGTACCTTGTCTCTGACCTGTAGTCAGCTGTGACTGTCTCCAGCTTTGCCCCATGAACCTGACAGATAAGCAGTATCAGTAATAGGTAGATTGTACTTATACAAGAAGATCATTCCTGGTGCTACCGCTCTCCTGGTACTGAAGAGACAGCTCCCATTCAGCACACTTATCTTTTTGGACAGCCAGAGAGTAAGTGGCTATGGGGTGGGGCATGTACAGCTGCAGTGAGATAAGAGGCACCACTCTCTACCCTCCAGCAGAATCAGAGGCTCTCTTTCTCTCACTCAGAACATGTTCTCCTCGTGTGAATCGCACACTGACTCATGACATTGGTGCCTGCCTTTGGGAAGAGCCTACAGAGACCGTCAAAAGAATCCATGGCCTGCCTGTACACTGCTGCCTGACCGATGGGTCCAGCTGGCTGAGTTCCCCCTCCACTGCACTCAACAGCACTGCTGAGCACTCCCTGAATGCCTTCTCACTCTCCCTTACCCCTTTCTGACACAATTAAAATAAAAGAGCACATTATTGTCTCCAGTGCTGGATCCTGGTGTTTGTGTCCTGCCTGGCACAGCCGCAAATTGCCACAGTGGTGAAGAATGTGGGAATGAACGCAGAGCCAGCCCACACCTGCCCGGCCCACATGGAACCTCTCATCCACTACCTATTGGAGGCCAGCATGCAGCAGCAGCAGCAGCAGCTCACAGGGGAACTGGCCTACAGTCTCCAAGCGGTCACTCAGGAGCTGCTACATTGTCATGCCATAGAAGGTTCTTCCCTCCCATGCTTCTCTGATTCCCACCAACAGGCCCATCACCTGCTCAGCAAGCTTGGGCCCCATGACGATGGTGAGTCCTATTTCTTTCTCTTTGAGCAGACTACACTGAAAAATGGGCCACTGGGAAAACTGGGCCAAGGAGGAATGGAACCATATCCTGGCACCCCTGTTGACAGGTGAGCCTCAATGGGTCTATCACTCCCTTCAACTGGCCATAGCCAAAGATTACCAGCTCATCAAAAAAGAGATTCTGGCCCAGTGTGGTCTGTCTCCCTGTCAGGCAGCAGTGACCTGCCATCACTGGAGCTATGACTCCAGCTTCATCCCCAGGAGCCAACTGGATGCCCTGCTCCACACCACAAAATGCTGGCTCCAGCCAGACCTCTTCTCAGCCACCCAGGTCATGGAGCAGGTGGCCATGGATCACTTCCTGTGGAGTCTCACCCCTGAAGAGGCTTGGGCCGTGGGTATGAGAGCACCAACCACCCCTGCTGAGTTGGTGGAGACTTTAGAGTGTGCCCTCATGATGTTGGTGATCAGTCACCCTGCCACACGGAAAAGGCCAGAAAACCCTGGTTGGCCGGCTGCATGGTCCATACACCTCCATGCCCTCAGAGCCCATGGTCCATGGTTCAGCTAAATGTACAGCCAATAAAGGCCCTCTTGGATTCAAGGAGTACCATCACCCTCATCTGGCCTTCGGCATTCTTAACACCATGTGTATGGGGTGTATGCATGTATGGAGATGCACAAGAGGTGGTCACTATCAGTGTATGGGTTGGAGACTGCCGAGGTGAGTTGGAGCTATGACAACCCCAATTCCATAAATTTGGGACACTGTGTAAAACGTACATAAAAAACAGAATATGATGATTTGTAAATTTTGGAAACCCTATATTTCATTGAAAATAGTACAAAGACATATCAAATGTTGAAACAAATTTTATTGTGTTTTGAAAAATATATGCTCATTTTGAATTTGATGTCAGCAACACATTTCAAAAAGGTTGGAACAAGGGTATGTTTACCACTGTGTTGCATCACCTCTACTTTAAACAACACTGTAAACATTTGGGAACTGAGAAGACCAATTGCTGTAGTTTTGAAAGAGAAATGTTGCCCCATTCTTCCCTGATATACAATTTCAGTTGCTCAACAGTTTGGGGTCTCCTTTGTCATATTTTGCACTTCATAATGCACCAAATATTTTAAACGGGAGACAAGTCTGGACTGCAGGCAGGCCAGTTTAGCACCCAGACTCTTTCACTATGGAGCCATGCAATTTTAATATGTGCAGAAAGTGGTTTGGCATTATCTTGCTGGAAGAAGGAAGGCCTTCACTGAAAAAGATTTTGTCTGGAAGACAGTATATTGCTCTAAAGCATGTACTAGTATATATCATTCAGCATTAATTATGCCTTCCCAGGTGTACAAGCTACCCATGTCATGTGTACTAATGTACCCTCATATCACAGATGCTGGATTATGAACTGTGCACTGATAACAAGCCAGATGGTCCCTCTCCTCTTTAGCCTGGAGGATGTGGTGTCCATGATTTCTAAAAAGAATTTCTACTTTTGATTCGTGAGACCTCGGAACAATTTTCCATTTCGTCACAGTCTCAGGAAAAGAGCTTGAGCCCAGAGAAGGTGGCGGTGTTTATGGATATTGTTTTGTATATGGTTTTAACTTGCATTTGTGGATGCAGTAATGAGCTGTTTTCACAGACAATGGTTTTTTGAAGTGTTCCTGGGCCCATACAGTAATTTCCACTGCAGGCATGTGTCTGCTTTTAATGCAGTGTCACCTGAGGGCCTGAAGATCACAGGCATCCAGTGTCAGTTTTCAGCCTTATCTCTTGCATACAGAGATTTCTTCAGATTCTCTGAATCTTTTAATGATAGTGTACCACAGATGATGTGATCCCCAAATTCTTTGCAATTTTATATTGAGGAACATTATTCTTCAATTGTTGCACTGTTTGTCCACACAGTCTTTCACAGAGCAGTGAACCCCTCCCCATGTTTACTTCTGAGAGACTCAACCTCTCTGGGATGCTCTTTTTATACCCGGTCATGTTACTGACCTGTTGCCAATGAGCATATACTTTTCAAAAAACAAAAAAATTTCTCAGTTTCAACATTTGATATGTTGCCTTTGTCATTTTTTCAATGAAACATAGGGTTTCCAAGATTTGCAAATCATCATACTGTATTCTGTTTTGTATTTACATTTTATATGGTGTCCAAAATTTATGGAATTGGGGTTGTAGATGGTGTGATTCCTGACTTACTTGTCTCTCTCCTCATAAGGAAAGACTGACCCGAGTTCCCCACTGAACTATCAATGCAGAGGAGGAGGGTGCTCCAGGCTGGCTCAAAGATCCAGACAATGTTGCTGCATGGCTAAGAGGGCACTGCTCACCAAGAAGTCAGAGGACAGCTTGGATGCTGCATCTGGTGGTGAGTTGCCCCCACCACTAACCCTATATCTCTCATGTTCCAACAGATCATTCACGAGGGGAATTTCGGTCAGAAGCAGGACGACCGCATGAAACATTGGGGTCACATGTGCTTGATGGAAGGTGAGGACCAGCAGTACCTTTCAAGAGAGTAGGGATGGACCTGGTGGGAGTAAGGGTGGGGTTATGAGTACATTCTGGTGATCGTGGACTATGCCACCCGATATCCCGAGGCCATCTCCCTCAGGAAAGCTACCTCCAAAAGCATTGCAGGGGAAATAGTCCAGCTCTTCTCCCACATCATACTCCCTAAAGACCTCCTCACAGAACAAGGTATGTCACTTGTCTCAAAACTCATGCTGGATGTGTGACAGTTGTTGCAGGTGAAGCAGCTCTGCACATCAGTATATCATCCCCAGACCAATGGGCTCATTGAATACTTCAACCAAATGCTGAAGAGAATGCTTCAGAGGGTGGCTGAATAGGATGGCCAAAATTGGGACCTCATGCTTCTCTACATCCTCTTGGCATTCCAATAAACACCTCAAGCTTCCACTGGGTTTAACTCTTTTGAACTTCTTTTCAGGAGGAGGCCCAGAAGTCTGCTTAACATGACCCATGAGGTCTGAGAGGAGCAGCCCTCCCCATTCTGGATGGTGATAGACTATAGAAATGCAAGACTGAATTAACAAAGTTACTCTCATCATCAGACAACACATGATGGAAGTCCAAGCTGTCCAACACTGGATCAATGACTAACCAGCTCAGCCTTAAGAGTTCCAGCCAGGTGACTGGGTGCTGTTGCTGGTTCCATCAGTGAACTATAAATTCCTGGCCAGGTAGCAAGGACCCTTCACTGTCATGGAGTGAGTGGGGGCCATCAACTATTATCTGCACCAGCCCAGTAAGTTCATAGACATCCAAACATATGACATCAATCTTTTAAAATGCTGGATTGAACCTATTCCTGGGCTCTCAGCATATTTCTCCATCCACACAGAACCTGCATGGTGCACCCTGGTCCAACTTGCCAAAGAACCCCCCAGACAGGATCTCGGTGAATTAGTGGATCAGTTCAGGGACATGTCCTCGGTGGCACTGGGACGAACCCATCTGGCACTCCACAATATCAAGATCCTCCCTGCAGTTGTCACCAGACAATGCCCATACTGTGTCCTAGAGGCCTGCCAGTAGGCTGTCAAAGAGGAAATTGAACAGATGCTATTGTATGTGACAGTTGAATAGAGGACTCCATCAGCCCCTGGTATAGCCCCATAGCTGCAATCCCCAAACCAGACGGCAGCATCCTGATATATGCAACAACTTTTGGAGGCTCACCCAGGTCACAAAGTTTGACAGCTACCCTCGTCCCCAGGTGGACGACCTCATGGATCACCTTGGAAGAGCATACTTCATTTCAACCCTTAACTTAATGAAAGGATACTGGCAGGTAGCCCTGACCCCCAAGACTCATCCAAAAACTGCCTTCACAACCCCTTCAAGGCACTGGCAGTACAGGGTCCTCACAGTTGGCCTCGACAGGACTCCAGCAACTTTCTAGCCACTGGTGGACGTCGTTCTGTGCCCCCACAACCAGTCGGCTGCTGCGTACCTCAACGATGTCATTGTCCATTCCTTCACCTGGGTTGAGCACCTCCATCAGCTCAGAGTGGTATGAGAAGATCTCTGGAAGGCTAGATTGACAGCAAACCCCTGTAAGTGCCACCTGGGGATGACTGAGGCACAGTATGGGGTATGGCATCGGAAGAGGATTGCATAGGCCCTTGGATAAGATGGTTGAGACAGTGAAGGGATACCCATAATCAACCTCCAAGAAACAAGTTGGCTATTTTGGGGTTGGCGGGATATTGTTTAGGACAGCCGAAAAGCTTGTGGCTGCAGGGCAGGACGTGAACAGCTACAGTGAGTTAAATGGGTGCCACTCTCTACCCTCCAGCAGAATCAAGGGAGTATAAGGGTCTCTCTCTCTCTCTCTGTCTCTCCCCTGCCTGCCTTGGGAAAGAGTCTATGGAGATTGGCAAAATAATCCATGGTCCACCAGCGTGCCACTGCCTGACCGATGTGCCCAGCTGGCTGAGTTCTCCCTCCATTGCACTCAACAGCAGTGCTGAGCACTCCCTGTATGCCTTTCTTCCTCACTCTCTCTCACCCCTTTTTCCACATAATTAAAATAAAAGAGCACTTTATTCCCTCTAGTTCTGGATCCTGGTGTTTGTGTTCTTCCTATATAAATAGGGACTGTTCCTATTGCATCATGGTCATACATGTGCAGCAGGAGCAAACAGTAACTCTCGTGAGTAAGTATGCTGCATGAGATCACACTGTCAACACAGGGCTCTGTGTTACATGTATTTTTGTGAAAATGTGCATATGTACGATTTTACATGGACCAGAGTACAAATACCAAATTATGTGTCAAACCTGGAGAATCAGCGACAGAGACCCTGAAAATGCTTCAGCAAGCCTACAGCAATCAAGTAATGAGCTGCATGAGGTGTTTTGAGTGGCATTCATGTTTCAGGAGGGACAGAACATCATCCTCCAGTGATGTTCTGCCCCTCTTGAAGCACGAATGCCACTCAAAACACCTTGTCTGACTCATTGCTTCATTGGCTAGGTTTACACAGAGCCTAGTATTCCAATTATAATCAGTTTCAAACCACAAACCAAATAAAAATGCTTTATATAAGCATCTCAATCAGAATAAAAAAGGCCCAAATTGATTATAAATTCAATGGGTTACAAAGGGGTAGTTTCACCCTTTTCATAAACTGATCAAAAGAAAATATTAGCCATGTAAACACTCGAGTGCATTGTCTTCTGCACTTGTAACCTTATGCACGTATTCAGTATGTCTTCACACAGCAATGACATGCAGGTGCTTTGCTTGTCGTCTTGCGAAAACAGTGGGTATGACATCACACATTTCAGAAATCCTATTCCAATTTTATACTTGGGACATATAAGCACTCGCATCTGTCTGATCGTTTTCATGCAATTCATTCTGAATGTAAAAAAAAAACGTGCACATGTAAACATATTATAGCTAGTGTCATAGGCTCACTGATGCATTTCAAGGGACTCAGTTGCCAAGCTTAAATGCTTACGCATTGTGCAAATCGCAAATGTACATATGAACATTGTTACAAAAATGTGTGTAACACAGGACTTTGACAATGCGATGTCACGTGGCATATTGACTCAAGAGTTACTGCTTGCTCCTGCTGCACCTGTATGACCTTGCCACACTCCGCTGGTTCACAATAGGAACAGTCTCAGAACTTTTTGATTATACCTTGTGTGTGTGTGCATATAGAGAGGTCCATAAGTATTTAACTGTGTATTTCAGTATGTGAGAAGTTATAAGTGTCTCCTGAAAAGTTTTTATTCATTTCAAAATTTAAGCCCTTTTTGCTTTCTTTAGCCTTTTTCATACTTGCTCATTATTAGAAAAATGGCCCCTTCTGGCATCTATGGGAAAATGATTAATCAAGTGGAAAGACTATAATAAGCTTTACTTTTTTAATTTCATGAAAGCATTATATATGAGATCAGAGAAAATTACAATTGAGAGGTAGAAGTCTTTTTATATGGGCTGACAGCAATAAGGGCCATAGCATACAGGCTGTGTAATTGACAGGAGAAAAAATTGTTCTAAATTTTTCTTGAGTGATATACTCCATGGCTCTAAGATTTTTTTTAAATACATAATTTAATTAAATACGGGGTTATTTAGTTTGTGCCATACACCTTTGCACACCAGATGGTGTGCATTAAGCATTACAGGAGTCAGAGCTCAGGCAGACTCTGTAGTCAGAGGCATGTTGCTATTCAATGTCAAATACACATTCAGATAAAGAGATAGAGAGAAAGCATGTAACTAGAGAACATTAAAGGAAAAAAAATCCACCCTGCATATTAATATTTATGTTTAAAATTAATATGATCAACAATATTCAAGATCTCCTTTCATAAGCATGTTGGTCTATTGGGTAACAGTGTCCTATGTTACCCACAATGCAGTTTGACTATTTAGTCCTTGCTTCTTCCCCATGTAAAAAGAGAAATACACCAATGTTTTAGTCCTTTAGTATGTCTAGCTCTCTCACCTCCTTTTCAGTATGCTTTGCCTCAAAGAGTTCCAATGATTCAAATTTTCATGCTCATACCTCTATTAGCACATTTGGCCTAATTTTAACAATTAACAGTTGTCCTCAGGTCAGCATCTTTGCATATGCCCCAGGGTCAACAACAACAAGTCAGTGAAACATGCTGAACATGTATGACATCAACATGAGTACACTCATGGGCCCTCTTCTTCTAAGCCATTTTGGATTTATGTGAGTGAACATTATCTTCAAAGTTTTCTAAATTCAGTACAATTGTATTAAACTACTTAATTTGTTTTTATATTGACCTAACCTCAGAATGTAAGATAACTGTTGGAAACCTAAAATTTGAAGAATAAAAAGTTCTCAAACAAAAGTATTGAGTGGCTAGCTTTTTGGTTAGCAGGCTGCAATAAGAGTTATTGGATATATCAGAATCATGCTTATTGACCAAGTATGTTCACATACACAAGGAATTTGGTTCCAGTAGTTGGTGTCTCTCTAGTGATACAGAAAAAATGGGGGGGGTGAGTATACATATATGTAAGTTATGTATACAGTGGTATGGAAAAGTTTGGGCACCCCTGGTCAAAACTGCTGTTACTGTGAACAGTTAAGCAAGTTGAAGATGAAATGATCTCCAAAAGGCATAAAGT
>JAODVO010000011.1:26062636-26073516 GCA_025400055.1 Notarius lentiginosus
TAAATGCAAAGGAGAGACATGGCAATAATAAAGACTTGTTCTTCTTAATTTACCCACAAATGTATTTATTCCACTTGAAAGGTGTATGTCAAATCAGCTTCTGGATTTGGGACACTACAACATCCTGAACTATTTAGTATTTGGCTTCAAACTTGAAAAAAAATTCGTGGCCCACTAGATGGCCTTAGACTAGTGGTTGAGAAACACTGGTCTAAGTGCATGAACATGCATGAATTAATGATAAACATAAAGAGAGCAGAATAAAACGTTCTGTGATGCCTTTTTGTGATTTAACACTAAGTATGTTCCTTATTTACTGAGTTACTTATGTATAAGTAACAATATCAGTATTGAAGAGTACCAAAAATCATGTACCAGTACTTGGTCTGAAAATAATAGTATGCATCCCTAGTGTTTTATTACTCCTGCACATCAGTGGGTAGCTCCTCACAACTTTCAGAGGACTCCCACATTCACAAGTCACCTTATGCAATAGGAAAAAGATGCAAAAATAAGAGCAGTATAGGAACAAATCAGGATTAGTAGTAGTGTGGAATACCATATACTTTTAGATGGAAAACTTCTAATTGTATCATTGTATTGTGGTTACAGCATAGCTCCCAGATCAATACTGACTCAGACTCTGTAACAAGCCAATTTGTTAGCTGAGACTAAGCTAATTAGTATATTGGCGGCAACTCTCCTATCAGTAGCTGAGCTTAACTGAGAGGTATTGAAAACAGAGATGGGTGCAGTTACACAAACCATACATGAGCCCTTTTAAATCGCAATGGGACTGGCAGTGGTCTCTACTGAGACAAAGCCAGAAGACAAAGGATGTAATTAGCTCCAATCCTGGGAAAGAACAGGTTGGCCTGGTGTAATGGGGTCAGCTGACATTTGAGTGTGGTCTCCTCTTTGTCTAAGCACACTGGCTTGCAAGAATTTTCCTCATTAAGATGCAGCAGTGTCTTGACGTGTTTTTTTTTATTTTTTTTATTTTTTTATTTTACCAACCTTACATCATGTGAAAGATGTGGTTTGAGTCAGAGTAAGACAAGGTAGAAGATGTATAATGCAGTGTTAAGTGAAGGCGCTGCTAATTAAATTCTCAGCCAAGCAAATACATTCCAAGTACGATATATTTTATAATTGAATAAATAACTACAGAAGACTGGAGCCAACTTGATGGAAAGATTAAAGTTAAGGTGCTAATGATGTGTCAATGAATAGGATAAATTTCAAAAAAGTCATTGCTGTTTTGAGAGTGTAATCTGAATTATTAAATTAATGTTAACTGATGCATGAGTGGACAGGTTCTCATTCCTGTCCACTCATACACCAGTTAACATTAACTGATTACAGTTAACACATACACAGGTGTGTGTGTGTGTGTGTGTGTGTGTGTGAATAAGACAGGCTAGTGAAAATAACAAAACAAACAACAGTGTCCTTGGAGAATAAACAGGCAAACAATAAAAGAAAACTCAGAACAGCATGGGTAGTGTTTTACTGTAGACAAAGGCTACTGAAAAGAATGGTGGTGTAAAATAGTGTGAAAACAGCTGGATGGGAATACGACAGCAACAGAACCATCACTATAAAAAATAGTGGTTTTCTGGGGAGTTTTTTTTTTTTAAATGATGAGGCTAAAAGCATGGTTGGATAAAGGGCCAAAAAATCTAAGCGACATGCGCTATGATATTAAAATGCACAATCCCTGAATGGCTGATTCATTGTAGAAAAAATAGTACCACTCACTATTTCCAAACAATCATATACATGAATTGAATATACAGTACAGTATTTGGTTCTCATATCAAGAATCTATTAGGATAAGTGACTAGCATATGGTAGGTCTATCTGTTGATTTTTTTTTTTCAATCTTGATTTTTTTTCTGTAAAATATGTTACTTTCTACTACAAATGGTTATTTTCATGCCCTTTTACGATTGCAATGACAAGACATCTATAAGCAAAAAGTGGAATTTAGGTTTGGGGAAATGATATATGCTGTTGACATGTACACAGTATGCAGGTTTATATAATGAAACTAATGTATTACCTATATCTGATTTATAGCAATGGCAGGATCTGGGTCATCTCATTATAAAACAGCTGGCATGAACAGATCTGTTGATCATGACAAATCTTTTGCCTACTTGGGGGCAAATGCAAATTGCACCACGAGGTTCCTGGGCAAGGTGTGATGAGGTCAGCAGGACTGACAAGCAGATTGGCCTAGACATCATAATTTCTTCACAGACCTGAGATTTGCTTGTCAATTATTTAATCTTCAGTATTGTCTGAGCTGTGCTGCCCTAATAATCCACACATAACCCCCTATCCTAAAATAATGTTATAGAAACAAGATAACTCATGTGGTCACCAGGCCAGGATTGTTTCGTCAGGTTTTAAAGGATTGTGTGTCACAGAGGTATTCTTTTTGCAAGATAGACTTATATAATATTATAAATGTTCAATAGGAGGATTTTATTTTCAGTTTTTTCCTCCCTAAAGGCTGTGAAGAATTATTTCTGTTGGACAAATCTAGTGTGTTCCATGCAGTACACCCTCATAAAAATATGTTGTTCATAATGCTACTCTTGTGGCCAGAAACTGAAATTAAAATATGAAGTGTGGAGTGCCCTTAAGCTGTGTGACTTTGCCCAGACAGATGTTTGTCTGGAGGCTTTTCAGAGCCTTTTGCAGTTTTTTTTTTTTTAGCAATCCAACTGAAAATCTTGTACTCTATCTTATTTCCCACTTCACCTTTTGTGTATTCTCATCATTTGAAGAATGATTTATAAATGCCAGGTAATGCCATTTTATTACGAATGGCAAAGCAGCAAAATTTATGCAAGCAGAGGCATGAGCGATCAATGTCTTTGCTAGCAATAGTGGTCGTCAAATTAGATTTGTTTTGTTAGACCTGATTACAAGGTCTGCTCATACAAATCCATAATGCTTTTGCTTTGGGCTAAACTGAGTTGAGGAAGAGGGGGGAAAAGTCAAGTCAGCTGGGGAGCTAATGACTGACTATAGAGAGCTGAGCTGATCAATACTGCCACAGGCCAGAATTTCATATGGTTGCTGGTTAAGTTTCTCTTTTCACCCCTAGTCCCAATCTTGCAGTACATATTCTAACATAAGCTCTAGACCATATTCTTACACATAGAGCAAACACACACACAGTGAAAGGTCCGTATTCTAAGGCTTTTTGTTATCTCATTTCCATTACTGCCCATATTCTCTGATCCTGACCTCGATGATATATGAATCCAACAACACCAACAGCCCTAAATTGAACATTTGGCCCCGTATACTTTGGTTTCTTAGAATTATCTACTAAACAGCAGCACTCACCCAGTCTTGGCAAAGTTAGTCCAATAGGTCATAACCACAGCACTGAGCATGACATCATTCTTAGAGAAGTTGCAGGGGAACAGGTCAGTAGGCCCAATCATGGGGATACCGAAGACGTATGGTACTTCGTCTCCATGTGCCGCATCTGACCAGGCAGGTTTCATCAAACTCTGGCAGTGATGATAGAAGGCATAAAAATAGGTTGGCGAGCCATAGCGAGCGTGCAGGTCAGCTGTTACCACCGATGGTTCCACCCACTGATGGTCAGTGAAGAGTGCGACAAGAGTCTTGCGGCGCGTTTCTGGGTTGTCTCGGTCAGCCCAGTCTGTGTACATAAACTTGATAGTCTCCCTCAGGGTGTCCTTCCCCTCTGGGTAGCCATACAGGCTGTCTACAAAGTCAGAGACGGAGAAGTCAAAGTCGTTGCCTGAGACCCCATCTTCAGAGTCCACTACATTTTCCACAAAGCGCAGGCCCTCACCCTGGTTCACACCCAGCATAATGTCGTAATTGAGGAACTCGCCCTGCTCCATGAGGATCTCTGGGTCATCTGGGATCACATCACCATCAATCACTGGCCCAAAGGCCACATGGTAACGTGCAGGCTGGATGTCCTGCTCTACAAGCTCACGGGCATTCTTCTTCCGCAGGCAATGCACCATGTCCATGGTATCCAGGACATTACAGCCCACCTTCTCTGCAAGTAGACGTGTATATTTCACAGGCTGGTAATTGACAGCCCAGCTGGATAGCGCTGAGCCGCTCTGGATGATAGCACGATGGAACAGACCTGCAAAAAAGGAGGGGACATAAACAAACTTTAAATAACACTTTAAGCAACAAGTGATTTTGACACCATGCTTTGCTAATCATTAAACAGAGAACATTTGTACTTTAATTCTCAGTTTAGCGCTAACCCTTCTGTCCTATAATACTTTTTCATCAGAATGGGAGCATGGTTAAATATAATCTTTTAACAAACACATGGACAGATGGCTATGTACAGCAATGCATTTACAGTATATAATAGGCAACATTTGTTATGTCCATATTTACGACTGAGATTTTCTCAGGTGGAAGGGGTGGTGGGCTAGAGTTTATTTGTGGATATCACACAAAGCTTCACAACCCTGGTTGTGATGCTCCATGACAGTATGCACACCAACCCCCTTACTAAAGCAAAGTAGTAGTATTAGCTCTTTGCATAGGTACAGGACAATATAACTTTCCATAGCATGCACCAATTCTGATGGAGGTTCAAGTCTCTCTAGCACTCAGCTACTCAGTAGTACTACTAACTGCACCTCCACCATACTAGTTCTGCAGCAAACGGAGCCAAAGCTGTCTGCCTACAGATGCATTATTATTGGGAGGCTATAAATACAGAGGGGAATGGGCACATACGCCTGTAATACTACTGTACAATGGTTCTTGTACACCTCTGAAATGACCAAGAGATATGTGCCTGCACATATTTTGCTGCCCAAAATAGCTTGGGCTCTGATATAAGGTGCACTTTTTGCTGCACCAATGCACTTTTTTTCAGTTTAGTCTTTTAAAGGATTACTGGCTCAGCCTCCTCAGGGCAATCTCTTACCTGATTGCACAATTGATCTGAAGACCTGCATGCGCCACACTGCCCTATTGCACATTGACAATGTTTGCCAACCACTTAGGCCTCCTCATTTGCAGCAAGATAATGTTTTATGAGCCAAATGGTGGAAAAAGAAAGGGCCAGTGCAAATATTGCTCAGTTTGCACAGTTTACACTTTTAATGAAGTTTTGTTTTTGTACTAAATTCCCTGTGCTGAGGAGGTCTAGAAAAATAAATCCATACTGAATTTTGCCTCCTCTACAAGGCTGCTAACACTACTGAAGGACAATACATGTTGGATCTGAGACTCTGTGTGTGTATTTGTGTGAGTGTAGACATAAAGCTATGAGAATACACTACAGAGAGAGTGGGTTGTGGGGCACTTTGCTTCTTGGAGTAGCTCCATGACTGAAGCTCTGGGCAGCACAGAGGCCAGACTATCCAAGCTAGCTGAGCAGATGTCATGGATATCATTGTACTCTCTGAAGCATTAACACAGGATGGGCAAGATGAAAGATGGCCACCTTGGGGCCAAGAAAGTGGCATATGTGTCCCTGACCTTGTACTTATATATACACTGACCTTGTGTTCCTCTATTCTTTGTGTTCTGCAGGAAGCCCTGTGCAACAACATAGAAGTGTGAAGCTTTTGATTGCAGTATTTTGTGCACAACTCTAAACCAAACCCTCTACCCTTTACCTGCCTCAAAGAAAAATAAATTACCTCAGGCATTATTCTCGGTCCCTTCCTACAACCCTTGGCCAGGCAAATGACCAGAGGTAGTAAAAGATATATTTGACTCACAGTTTTACCAGCTATATCCCTATCCCCTGTGTAACTAGGTCTGTTTCTGCTATGGAAGAGCTTCAACACTGCCTCAGTGACTCACTGATTGATTGAAGTAATTATTCCAGGCCAGGGTCACCTCACCAAAGTGCAACAGATATAAATTACTTGCTGACTGAGAAATTGCCATGATAATAAACTTTATGCTTTTAATTGTGTGCTCAACTCTTTATCAATATGAAATTATCCTTAACTTGCGCTTTATATTTACAAACCCTGTGGTTTTTTATCCTATAACTAAGCTTATAGAAAAAATGATCCTCAATGGATTTTTGAATAGTTAAGTGCTCTTAGGTTCCTAAAAGTAAGAAGTACTCCTTGGAACAATCTCTGACAGAAAAACTTTGTTTTAGGGTTCTACACAGCATGTACATGACAAATTGAAGAAGCGTTCAATATGTACATGGAAAACAATGAAAATGATTAAGTTAAGAATACTGGATCAAATGTTTCTCTTGATTTTAGGAGGTTTATTTACTTTGCTTTGATTTTTTTTTTTGTATTATGACAACTTGGAGGACTCCAGTGAGACCAACTAAAATTGATGTTCTTTTTTTTCTCGGTGTGTATCCATCAACTGGATAAGGGGTTCCCAAACTTGTTACAGTTAGGGAACCTGTTAATTAAAAAAAAAAAAACATTAAAATAAATAAGTGGATGGCTAAAGTTAGACCCTCTTAGTACAGATTACAGTATTAAATTATTAAAAACTAGGCACAGTGTTTAAATGTTATGTATTGGCTATATATAATATATATGGAGTTTGCATGTTTTCCCCGTGTCTGTGTGGGTTTCCTCTGGGTGCTCCGGTTTCTCTCACAGTTGAAAGACATGCAGGTTAGGTTAATTGGTGGCTCTAAATTGACTGTAGGTGTGAATGTAAATGGTGGTTTGTCTCTATGTGTCAGCCCTGCGATGACCTGGTAACTTGTCCAGGGTGTACCCCGCCTCTCACCCATAGTCAGCTGGGATAGGTTCCAGCTTGCCTGTGACCCTGTACAGGATAAGCAGCTACAGATAATGGATGGATGGACGGAACATTTTAGATGACTTTGCAGTCAGTACTTTTAATCTTAAAATGCTCCCATGTCCAAAACTATCCCACTGTCCAAATGTTTTAATCTTAAATCTTGTCAAACAAATAGTTGGAAAATAACTACATAAGCAATCCAGTCATAATTTTCCTCAAAAATCTAATTATCATGCTAAATGCTGAAGTTTGTGTTTATACTGTATGTGTATACAGTCTGATAGTACCAAAGACAGTGTAAAGCAATATGTATTTCGTCATCTATCTCTGATTAGCTCATCTGTCCTTGTGTCATACACACACACACACACACACGAAACATGCTCTTAGCATGGATTATATTGTTGGAGTTAACTAAGAGCATTGTTGTTGGAAGTACAGATCACCATAAATAATGCAGAAACACATTTCCATCCAATTTTCTTCATTCAGAATGAAGAGAGCCAATCAGTGCACCAATCTGTATATACACACACACACACACACACAGGATGTTTACAAAAGGGATCATTTCCTTATTGTCAGACACTCACCCATATTGCCATAATCAGGGGATTACTCTGGAAATAGACTTCTTCTCAAACTCTGCATGACTTCTCCTTTTGTGAACACTAGAAAACAGCCCCTGTGCGATAATCGACTGAATGGCACTGAATGGACCGCCATTCAGAGACCGGAAGAAGAGAAAGGTAAAACAATGACTGTAGAACCAGCCATTTTCTACAGTTTCTTTACAATTATTGAGGCATATATCTGGAGGAATCATTTCAGTGTTGTCAGACACATAAATAACATTATGAGCCTGCAATTGGTGAAAGCAAGCAGTTTACTTTGACGCAGTAAATATTTGAACCCAAAAAGATGTTAAAATAGGGCCCAGGTTAGAAAATCCTGGAGTTTTCCTTGAAATAATTAACAGTTTTTCCTCGAAATTGAGTCATACATGAGCTGATAGCCAACGAGGCACGTAGTGCTGAGTTAGCTTGAAGCCATGTATGATGAGATTGAGTGAAATAATTGCTTTATTCTATCCACATTCACCGGATTTCAAGGTACAGAGCATTTTTATTTTTTTGCAAATTTGATGAATAAAAACATGATATAAAACGTTCAACAAAATAATTTCTGCTTAGTAAACTGGCGAAATGACAGTTGCAATTTGTGAAAATTGTGAACATTAAATCTGGAACTTATCTCTGGGTTACTTCTTGGTTCACTTTTGTTTGCTTTTTTCCACATTTATAAACATTCATAGACAATCATTCATTGCTAAGTCTTGCCAATCACTGTATTCTTATTTAATACTGCCTGATTTAGCATGCCCTAAACCAACCATTGCTCTGTTTACTTATCTTTTGATCCTGATATGCAGTATATGATAGTTTATATTTTAACTTCTCCTTGCTTTAACATTTTGGATATTTGGATTGTGTTTTCACTTCATCTGCCATGATTGTTATTCATCCTCTTGCACTTGGATCCTCACTCTATCTCTGAGTCTCCACTGGTACATCTAGCTCGAGCTAGATAATTATTCCACAAAGGGTGCTGTGTGTGTGTGTGTGCATGCATATGCATGTATGTATAATCTCTGTTTTGTCAAGTATTTAGCTGCTGATAATTTAATCACAACAGCAATAACTCAGAACATACACACACATGCACGCACTAATGACAAGGAGGTACTTGCACTCAAAGGATGTCATCAGAAGCTGCTCGAGGCTGTAAACAGGAGAAAATCAATTTGACCCGAAGTCCAATCTGAATGCTAAATCTGACCACACATCCAAAGTCACAAGCTGAATCACAAGTCACCCTCTGTGTGTGTGTGTGTGTGTTCTCCAAGGTAAAAAATTTATTATATATTTATATGCTTTGTACAGTTTGGGTGGGTTCGACAGCTTGCCTGAGGCAAAACATTGCTGAACAGCATCAAGAACACAAGTGAATATTTTCAAACTTTGGTCACATAATATGCTCACACACACACACACACACAGAGAAGACTTGAGCTTGCTCAGTGTAATCCTTTTGGCTTTTGCGACAAAGATCTGAGACCTATGCCAGGGCGTATTTGCTCATTGATTCAATTAAAATAGTCACGTGCATGTGTGTGTGTGTGTGTGTGTGTGTGAGAGAGAGAGAGAGAGTGCTGCCTTGTAGCCAGGCTTCTAGGTTATTCTTTTGGTTGCCCTTGATCCATAAATAAACAGGACCAGTCAAACATTTAGACACACCTTAATTCAATGTTTTTTTTTTTCTTTATTTTAATAAATAAAAAGACACTTCATGTCTCAAAGTAATGATGGATGTCGTTTCTTTTTATTTAGCTGAGCAATTATTGACATAATATGGATTAGTGCAGTTGTGGAATAGGGCTATTTACTGTATGTTTATTATTAACTATTTACTGTTTGATCTCAAATGCATGAAGAAGGCAAGAAATTGCACTAATTAACTTTAGATGAGGCACCTGTTAATTGAAAAGCATTCCAGGTGACTACCTCATGAAGCTGGTTAAGATGATGCCAATAGTGTGCAAAGCGTCATCAAGGTAAACATTGGCTACTTTGAAGAACTGAAAATATGAAACATATTTTGTTTTTTAAACACTTTTTTTGTTTGCCACAAAATTCACTATATGTTCCATGTGTTATTTAATAGTTTTAATGTCTTCAGTATTGTTCTGTACACTGTAGAAAATAGCCAAAGTACATAATACTGGTACTGTGTATGGGAGTAATAAATAATCAAATTTGGTTTCAAATGAGGTCATGACTGGATATCTATCCACATCATCTCTCTCTTTCCAAGAAATCTCTATTAGAAAATAATTTCATCGGTTTGGTTACTCCATGAATATTGTGTTTTACATTATTCATGAATCCTGCATCATTTTATATGTATATCCAATTATTATGTAGAGGTTATCTTATTAGGTACACTGATCATATGAATATCTGTTTACTAACTTTAGCCCTTCTATTACTATGCTGATGGAGGGTTAAAGGTCACTTACCACAAATTGTTCAAGGAAAAAAGATGAGCTATAGTCTAACTGTGCATAATTCAAGAACAAGTTTGTTGGCTCTCAGGAAGCGTCAAATATATGAATAGATATGCAATGTTTAAATAAAGCACTGCTTAAAAAGCAAGTACCTGCTACATGTGTATTGGTGTCTCACACACACTCCAAAGTTGAAATATTAGAATATATAGTACCGTACTGTGCAAAAGTCATGGGCACCATAGATTTTTTAGTACCAAGTTTGTTACAGATTTTTACTTTATGACTTTGAAATTATCAAGTCAGTACAGAAACATTTTAGATTTCTACATATTAGTTTTCCAGCACAAAATTAAATTGTATCGAAAAAAATGCCTGTATGTCAATAAAGAAAGAAGCATATTATGTAAGAGACCTATAGTGTACTATCTACTTGACTCTGTTGGTTCTAAATTCTTGTGGCTACTATTGCTAAATCTGGGGAAGCCATGGCCTAATGGATCAAGAAGCAGCTTTGGGACCAAAAGGTCACTGGTTCGATTCTCTGGTCCATCAGGAATGGCTGAAGTACCCTTGAGCAAGGCACCTAACCCTCAACTGCTCCCGAGGTTACTCTGGGTATGTTGTACTTTGCTCTGGATAAAAAATGTCTGTGAAATGCCTGTACTGTGACATAGTATGGTTTGAAAATGTTTGCTATCTATGCTAATTAGTTTTCTCAGGTCAAGTCAGTCAAAGTCCCTCTCATGCCAGAATTTGGTCTTCCCAGGCAGTCTCCTGTCCCAGTACTAACCAACACTTTAAGGCATATGGGTGTGGCACTGATCTCCGTTTTGATAGCCCTCAGCCACTCACCTATACAGCTAGGGCTACAGTGGGGGGCTAGTCCTCTGGTAACCATGAGAGTTTGACTCCCCACTCGCATCTGTATTGCAGCGTGCCTTGCCAGATGGTAGGAGGTACAGTGGTGCTTGAAAGTTTGTGAACCCTTTAGAATTTTCTATATTTCTGCATAAATATGACCGAAAACATCATC
>JAODVO010000011.1:26140017-26150470 GCA_025400055.1 Notarius lentiginosus
TGCTCCTTGGTTTTCATGTTGCTTGCTTAGTAGTGTTGCAGAGTCAGGGTCCTTCAGAACAGATTGATTTATACAGACATTATGTGACAGATCATGTGACACTTTGATTACACACAGGTGGATCTTAACTCAACTAATTATGTGACTTATGAAGTGAATAGGTTGGACCAGCTCTTATTTAGGGGTTTCATACAAAAGGGGGTGAATACCAATGCACACTCCAGATATCTGTTTTTTTTTCTTCATCTTAATTATTGATTGTGTCACAATAAAACAACAATTTTCACCTTTAACGTGGTAGGCATGTTGTGTAAATCAAATTGTGCTAACCCTCCAAAAATCCATTTCAAGTCCATCTTGTAATGCAACAAAACAGGACAAGCACCAAGGGGGATGAATAGTTTTGCAAGACACTGTAATTTTGCAAATGTGCATCTGTCAGATTCTTGGGCTGCATCTGTCCCTGACTGATCATGTGTTAAGGATGTGTCTGCAAAGTGGGCTGAAAAATATCTAATCTAGACACAAATATAGTTTCACTCTGTGTGTAATCACCTGACCTGACTGACATAACTGTTGCTGGTACACTGCATGAATCTACAGTCTGGGCAAGAAGAAAATCAGCCCCAACCAAGATTGTCCATACCATTGTATGCAATTTTTTTCCACCATTGATGGTGCTGTTACACTTGGTTCCACACAAATCCAAAATAATTTGCCCTGAGATATTTGTTCACAGCAAATAATCTGATCCCATAAATTAAATCTTACGTGAATGCTTGTCTGTTCAGGCCAACTAGTGGTGTAGATGCTGGCGTCTACAGTCTGACTGTTGTGCAAAAATACCTTTCATATAAAGAAAATGACATCAACAAAGGGTGGCACAGTGGTGTAGTGGTTAGCACTGTCACCTCACAGCAAGAAGCTTCTAGGTTTAAGCCCAGTGGCCAACAGGGGCCTTTCTGTGTGGAGTTTGCATGTTCTCCCTGTTTCTTCATGGGTTTCATAAATTAAAAAAATAAAAGAATTCGGTGCTTTGCAAATACTTTTCAACCTATATTCAATGGAATACAATACAAAGATAATATGTTTAATATTCAAACTGATACACTTTATTGTTTTTTTTTTGTGAATATATACTCATTCTGAATTTGATGCCTGGAACACATTACAGAAAGTCAGGACAGGGGCATGTTTACCACTGTGTTACATCACCTTTTCTTTTAATAACACTTAGCATGCCTTTGGGAACTGAGGACACTAAGTGCTGAGGTTTTCAACTTGAAATTCTTGCCCATTCTTGCTTGATATATGATTTTAGTTGTTAGATAGTTTGGGGTCTCTGTTGCAACTAAACTCCATTGCATTTCATAACGGGCCACATATTTTCAATGGGGGGCAGGCAGACCAGTTTAGCACCTGCACTCTTTTACAATGAAGCCATACTGTTGTAAGACATGCAGAATGTGGCTTGGCTTTGTCTTACTAGAATAAACAGGGACATCACTGAAAAATATGTCATCTGGATGGCAGCATATGTTTCTCTAAAACCTGTATGTGCCTTTCAGCATTCATGGTCTCTTCACAGATGTGCAAGTTACGCATGCCATGGGCACTAACACATCCCCATACGATCACAGATGCTGTCTTTTGAACTTTGTGCTCGTAACAATCTAGATGGTCCTTTTCCTCTTTAGCCTGGAGGACAGAACATCTGTGATTTTGAAAAACAATTCAAAATGTGGACTCATCAGACCACAGCACACTTTTCCACTTTGTCTTAGTCCAGCTCAGACTTGGGCGCAGATAATTGTGATGGTGTTTCTGGATGGTAGATGCAATGATGAACTGTGTTTGCCAGCAATGCTTTTGCAAAGTGTTCCTGAGCCCATTTACACAATCATGTCATTTTTAATGCAGTGCTGCCTGAGGAATCAAAGGTCACAGGCATTTAATATTGATTTTCAACCTTACCTCTTACATGCAGAGATTTCTCTGGATTCTCTGAATCTTTTGATGATGTTATGGATTGTCAATGGTGAAATCCCAAAATTCCTTGCAACTGGATGTTCAGAAATTTTGTTCCCAAACTATTGGACTATTCACCCATGCAGTTCTTCACAAAGTGCTGAACCTTGTTCCATCCTTGCTTGTGAACAACTGAGCCTTTCCAATTAACAATTAACCTGTTTACCCATAGAATGTTAAGACCAGGTGTTTTTTGAGCATTCCACAACTTTCCCAGTCTTCTCTTGCCCCTGTCCCAACTTTTTTGGAACATGCTGCAGCCCTCGAATTCAGAATGAGTATATATTGACAAAAACAATCAAGTTTATTATTTTGAACATTAAATATATTGTCTTTGTATTGTATTCTGTTGGATATAGATCAAAAAGGATTTGCAAATTGCATTCTGTTTTTATTTATGGTTTACACAGTGTTCCAGCTTTTTTGGAACCTGGGTTGTGTTTGGGATATCATAAATCAAATACTATTACTATTAAGAAATCGTGTTCCAACAAAGAACAATTAAATCCAGTTGATGGGTACAAGTGAAGATTATATTATAGTTTATTTCATTTATTTCCTAAAATTAAATATTTTATATCATGATCTATTTTGAGACATTTCTGTCCTTGGGTTGCCGTGCTTAATTTTTGGGACAGTAAGACTTGAATTGAATTTAAAAAAATAAATAAATACTGTTAGAACTTATGTTATTTTGCCCTTTGAATGTACAGGTTAAGTTTTGTAAGGGGGGTGGTAGCCCTACTATACCAACCATCTTTTCTTCCTACAGTCTGGCACTTCATTCTGATTCAATTTGGACTACAGCATCTGCCAAATGAGTAAGTGCAGTAATCTAAGATATCATGAGCACAGAATGAAATGGTTCAGCAGAATTGCATCTAAAACCCACTTCTTCACAATGAAATCTCTACACTGGCATCTTGTGGATTAGCAATGCAGAGGCACTGTGTGTTATTTTAAACAGTAATTGACAAATGTGCCAAAGACAACAAAGGAAATCCACGTGTTTGTGTGAATGATGTAAATGTCTTGTCTCATCTCATTATCTCTAGCCGCTTTATCCTTCTACAGGGTCACAGGCAAGCTGGAGCCTATCCCAGCTGACTACGGGCGAAAGGCGGGGTGGTACACCCTAGATGAGATAATGAAGTCTACTGGGTTTTGGTGCAAAATTAAGAAGTGTGACCATCAAAGTGTCCAAAAGAACCATGGCTGGTTCTGTAAGATGCCCAATAAAACCTATAGCTCATTTCCTCATCAAACTGCATTCATTGGACCCAAGACTACTTTTTTTTTTTTTAAGGAAAGGATGGTCTCATACCAAATATTGACCGTGTTTCATTTATTATGGCTTCCTGCGACTTAAAAATAAATAAAATGTTGAAACATTTCATTATCTTTTAAGCCATTTTTGGTCTTTACATGTGCCTAAGACTTTTGCACAGTCCCGTATGTTTATCATAAATAAATTTCAAGGTGAATAAATTTGCAAATCAAACTAACTCTTAAAAAAAAAAAAAAACAGTGCATCTTATTTTATGTAATATAAGTGGAATAAAACACTGGTACATGCTGTATGGTACTGATTATTTTGCTATTACGTTATATTGTGCTACTCCAAACGGAGATGTTTTAGTGAAAGAAAACACTAAAGACATGAGTGTTCTGATTTTGAATTTATTGTCTGACTTCTATGGGTTCTATGAGGTACTGAACACAAAGTGCGTAATGCTGCTGTCATGCTCCAAGTGTAACAATTAACCACTCGGAGAGACAAAGTGAACAAATGAGCAAACAAAGAAAATGTTAAAAAAAAAAAAAAAAAAATCAGCTCAGCAAACAGAGGAAAAAGGTATGTGACAATCCAAAACATTAACATCTTAAAGCTTGGCTCATCCACCAGAAAATAAACATAACACAGTGTTGAGCTTGCTGATGGTATATGCATCTTGGAGATAAAGAGGCCTTAAGGTCTCAGAAATGGAGAAAGAGATCAGTGAGGAATAGAACAAAACGGGCTACCATCGTAGTAGTTCTTTGGATTAATTTTTCCGAGTTCAACACCGAAAGTGATTTTACAATGGAGAATTGTTGTTTATAGTGACTTAAATTCAAAACTAGGTTGAATTTGAAAAGGGTCGAGTCAGAAGATGTGCAAATCAGCCTTTGGAATAACTCTAAAAGGGTTCTTGGTTGAGTGAAAGTGTACGTGTGAGAAAGCAGGGCATCATGCAGGATGATGACATTATAAGGGAAGAGCTGGAAAGTTGTGCGATTCAAAGGATATTGCACTAGGAAGAGATGTGCTGTAATAAAAATATGAGATTCTTGTAAATGAATGAAGCATACACCATCAGTAGAGCTTTTGTTTAAAAAAAAAAAAGGTGGGGAGGAGAGAGAGAACACAGACATTACCATTACAAAGGAACACAGAACTCTGTAAGAAAATAGATTATAAAAGTCTCTTCAGCATTTTTGAATTACTAACCGATTATTGTATACCATTAAAAAACAGAAGATGACTAGGCAGTGGAAACATCAAGGTGACTCACAATGCAAAGTAAGGTTCGATAGTGTCATTTTAATTTTTTTTTGTTTTTACTTTTGTTAACAAAAATAGAAGCTTTGATTTGAAATAAGATTAAACCAAGTGGGCCAACCAAGATTCAGAACAAGTGAGGGTTAAATATATAAAACCAAAAAAAGTTCAAAAACAACCTCAATTTTGGTATTAAAATGGAAAGCATGTATAATATACTTTACACACCTATACAGCAGAGCTATTATGTACAAATGGTTACAGATTTCACAGTTTATGTACACACACACACACGCACACAAAATATTGGTAAGGCATGAAATCTGATGTGCACCAGTACAAGAACATTTAGAATGAACTGATCAACCAAACGTAATCCATGTAGACAAACGGTAACAACTTCCTGTCTATTGAACTCCAATCCTGCTAGAGTATTGCAAGGGCCACACAAACTTCACTTTTAAATTGTTCAAAACATTTAGTTTTGAACTAATATTCAAAACTATGGCACAGCAGGGCAAAGACATTACATCAGATAATCCACTTTATTAAGTTGGTCAAATGTGCATACAAGCTAAATGCTACATTTCAAGCAATGCCCAAACGGCGCGGTAATTCAAATGTATACAATGTCCCTGACTAGGATTGTTTCAATATTAAAGAGAGAGATTTGGGGGAAAGACCCTTTTTTTTTTATCATCATCATCATCAGCAGGGCACTCTTTGGGAAACTCAGTGAAGTTTATGTAATCCACAACACACCAGGAGTATCCTTCCCCTTAACTACAGAATCAAATGTGCAAAGATCATTGGAGAATAAACTAAAAAACAAAACGTACAGAACTCTTAAGTCTTTAACAATCCCCACTTTTAACCAAGCACGCTCACAAAACAGTCCCTGCAACTGGCTTAGATCTGTGACCAACTTTAAGAGCGTTTCAGCTCTGCTATCCTCCGAAGGAGTTGCTGATGCCTGTTTTTGAGATGCTTCTTCTCCTGGGCTTTTTGCTTATCTGTGGCATGCAACAGATGCAGATACTCCGTCGCCTTGGTCAGGATCACCACCTTGGGTGTCTTTGGACAGTCCACAAGGCTGGGAATCTCATCTCTCAGGGCTAGGAAGCGTGAACGGAGATCGTTGCGTCTCTTCCTCTCCAGGAAGTTATGGTTCTTGCGTCTATCCATGTCCTCGCTGTCTGAGCTTTGAGGGCTAGCCGGCTGCGATTTTGGGCCATGATGGGATGAGGCAAGAGGTGGTGAAGGGGTTGTGGAGTGTGCTGAAATGGAAACAGATGCAACTGGTGAGTGGGGTTTGCTCTCGACTGTGTGGACTGTGGGGCCTGGCCGGGGCTGTGAGGTCTCCTGGCGGATCCTCTTGCGAGGAGGCTCTGAATCAGGGGACGGGGCAGCGTAGTTGTGCTGCTGTTGGTGGATGGAGATGTGGAAACGTTTTGTGCCTGGGTCGTGTGGGTCGGCACGCACTGTGATGGTGACCGGCTTGCGCGAGTTCACTGGTCGTGACTTGCCATGCTTGTGTTCCACGGTCACTACGTCAATCTCCTCGTCATCTAAAATGAAAGATATTACAAACAATTTAACCCTCAGATACTTATAATAGATTATACAACATAAAAAAAAAAAGGTTATTTAATCCTGGTCTTCGTGCAGCCACTGACCCATATAACTCCTGATCATAGCGCAACAGAGCTATGGCTGGGATACTACAGAATACCACAATAAAAACCGAAAAGTTCTTTCCTACAGCAACATTCTGGTATGGACCCAAATGCTTTCAAGGCCAACACTTGCGTCATAACTTCCAAAGTTCCCAAAATTACTAACTATTTAATAAATGGATTTATTTAGGGACAAAAGGCAGCTTAACTGAATCACATGAAAACCATGCCCGAGTTACAAAAGAACATCAGCAACTTGAAATATTTCATTGGGACATTTCACTTCTACTGTCATCAAAAAGAACTGCTTAGTTTCAAAACAGTCTTCTTTAAGGCACACATTTTCTGTGATTAAGGCTTGAAAATGCTAAGAAAAAGCCTTTTTAATCTCTCACACAAACGTACTTTAATCCTCCACTAAACCTATCCTGGACTTTTCTGGATCTGGTCTTCCACAACCCATTGGTTCTCCTTAAAGCCATTCACTCTCTGTGCCCCGCCCACCAGTAAAACAACCCATCCTGTTGTTCAGGCTCAGGAATGCAGGACCATGGAACAAGTCCACAAAGACATTCCATACCAAACCCAGAGTGATGTCAACCTCAAAACCAGGGCAACGGGGCATAACTGGAGTAACACCTCTAAGATTTTCACACATTACCTTAACAGTTAAAAAAAAAAAAAATACAGAACCTGTTGTTACACTGAAAAAGACAGTGCTGACCAGATCACTGACTAACTTGTGGTTTAATCTTAAATACGTCACCACACTTTCCAGAGCTTTAATCAGAATTAACAGGTCTTTAAGCCCTAAACATAAAATTCAGCATAGCATCACAGCTTAACACATTTCACCCCCATTGAGTGAGTCTGAAAATACCAACCCACTACAGATCTAAATCAAGGTCAAGGACTCTGCACCTACCAGATGAGTCGGTGTGTGACTCAGAGCCAGAGGACACCTGCTTCTTGCAGCCACTCAGCGGGAAGGTCAACACAGCCGCTGGATCCACGCAGTCCACCATCGGACTGCTGAAAGATAACGACTCCACATGAGTACTCTGTGACCTCGAAGGGGGAATCTGGGGGACAAGCGGCACTTTGGCCCCACCCTGGCATAACATGTGCTCACTGACCGCCTTCTCAAGCCTCTGAGTGGCTGAAAAGCCGCTCCACATGCAGTCCTGTATGATTATGGAACTCAGGTTGCACTGCGCCTCATGCTCGTCATCCTGGCCCAGGAAGTGGGACACCCACTCAAGTTTGTCCCCCAGTGATGGACACACAGATGTTTCATCCAGCCTCCTCACGGGAGACGTGGGCGGTGTGGGCACAAGCTCAAACTTCTTCCAGATGTCCTCACTGGGTGCAGTGGACTTAAAGAAGTCTTCATCTGGATCATGGTCGTCATAAAAGTAGTGTTGGTACTGATCTGGATCCTCCATGTCCCAGCATGCATAGGGTAAAGGGCTCGCACTGATTCCTGGCATTTAAAATCTTTCAGAAGTGTGCACCAGCCACAAGTCAGAATAAACAAGACCTAAAAGAGGATAGACAAGCAATTCATGAAGAAACGTCTTGCAACTGCTCAAATATGTCAGCAGTGTGTCCTAAAGCAGCCGGTCTGCCTGGCAAGAGAACGGCTTATTCTCTTCTACAGGTTTTAAATAAAGGACTTTGATTTTTCAGTGAAGTCATTTTCCATTGCAGGTTCATTGTCTGGACATTGGTTTATGAAAACAATGCAGCAGCATTATTTAAGCGTTAAATCTGTTATTCAAATGAGCTCGGTGCAGTCACACCACTCCCTTCAGCATGACTCTCAGAAATGTGAAGAGCTGCAAGAAACCAATGTATGGAAGTCAGACTCTGCCAGTTGGAAGAAAAATTAAGTCAAATTCTGTGGCATCTCATAATTAGGACTTTGTATCTCACGAGATACCAGGTTATAATTATGACTTGCTGTCATAATGATAACTTAAAGATTTCATATTCTGAGAACAGATTATTATGAGATAGTCAGGAGATACCAAGTGGGAACCATGAGCTAGAAAGTCATTATGAGATACTATCTCATAGTTCCCACTTAGTATCGCATAATGATGGCTTAAGTGGGAACTATGAGATAGAAAGACATTATGAGATACTCTCTCATAATTCCCCACTTAGTATCTCATAATGATGACTTTCTAAGTGGGAATTGAGATAGTAATCATTATGAGATACTAAGTGGGAACTACGAGATAGGAAGACATTATGATTAAGGTCCCACTTAGTAGCTCAATGATTACTCTCTCAAGTCCCACTTAGAAAGTAATCATTGTGAGATACTAAGTGGGAATTATGAGTCTCTCAATCTCATAGTTCCCACTTAGAAAGACATCATTATGAGATACCAAGTGTGAACTATGAGATAGTCTCTCAATGTCTTTTTATCTCATAGTTCACACTTAGAAAGTCATCATTGTGAGATACTCTCTCATAATGATGTCTTCCTATCTCATAGTATCTCACAATGATGACTTTCTAAGTGTGAACTATGAGATAGTATCTCATAATGATGTCTTTCTATCTCATAGTTCACACTTAGAAAGACATTGAGATACTGTGAACTATGAGGACATCATTATGAGATACTAACTGTGAACTATGAGATAGAAAGACATCATTACGAGATACTAAGTGTGAACTATGAGATAGTATCTCGATGTCTTTCTATCTCATAGATCACACTTAGAAAGTCATCAATGTGAGATATTAATGGGAACTATGAGATAGAAAGACATTGAGATACTCTCTCATAATTCCCACTTAGAAAGTCATCATTGTGAGATACTAAGTGGGACTTGAGATAGTAATCATTATGAGATACTAAGTGGGAATTATGAGAGTGTATCTCATAGTTCACACTTAGTATCTCACAATGATGTCTTTCTATCTCAATTCCCACTTAGAAAGTAATCATTGAGATTTCATAATACCTCTGTCTCATAATTATGCAAAAGGGCTCATAATAACGAGATATTAAGTCATTATTATTATGAGACACCTAGTTATCAGGCTTCCAGACTAATGTGACAGTCGAAGTAGAAAAAAAAAAAAAAAAAGTTTCGCAATCCATTCGATTACACAACAGCAGCTCCACCGGGGAGTGGGTTCGGGTTCGACACAGAACCGCAGTTCAGTTCGGTTCTGTTCTTCTCTTCGCAGAGCTCTGAAGCTTCAAAGAAACCATCTACTTCACTAACCGCAAAGTCACCCAACCATGCAGCACAAACAGCTAATGATTCCTACCCTTTCACAAGCTTACCGTAAGATACTCCCCAGAGTCCGCCTCCCACAAGACATTTATTTGAGTTGTAAAATTCCCGAGCGACTGCGCCGAACAGAATCCCTGCTGCTGCTGCTGCTGCGGGTCCGGGTTCCTCTCACAGCCCTCACACTCTACTCCCGCGCGCACGCGTCCCAAAACACCAGCTGCACACAGTCCGGACGCGGGACACAAGTTTCTCTCCTGCCAAAAGGTTTCTTGGTGCAGTTGTTCCGTGTTTTCAGTGTTCTTTCGCCCAAACCGAAGTCCAATCTGATACAGAGGATAAACACAGGGTCCGCCAGCACCGCCGCTGCTGCTTACTATGGAGCCGCGAAACAACTACAGCACTGTATTATCCTGCCGAACAGGCACGCTCATTTGCATAAAGGGGCTGGGAGTACTCGCGTAGCCACGCCCATTTAAAGTGACAGGCTCGTATAATAACATAAAACATTCACAGATTTATCCTACTATATATTGTTTGGTCTCCTGGAAAAGAATACAGGACATGATTTATCTTATTATTATAATGGACATATTTCATATCCAGGCAGGAAACCATTCTTTATTGCCTTTAGCAGAGTTCAAACAGTTTATTCAATTCAACACTCTCCAAAACATCCATTATTTGTAGCCGCTTTATCCTGTCAGAATTATCCAATCAGAAACATCAAGACCATCACAAAACTTTAATCCATTGGTACTGATTTCCACTGGAGCCATGGCAAAAGATTAGCATTAACGTTACTAATTTGCCAGTGGATTGATTAAAGTTTCGACTTTACCGTTTTGCTCCCATTCCACACATTACCATTACAACATCTCATCTCATTATCTCTAGCCGCTTTATCCTGTTCTACAGGGTCGCAGGCAAGCTGGAGCCTATCCCAGCTG
>JAODVO010000011.1:27525656-27543501 GCA_025400055.1 Notarius lentiginosus
GGGGGAAACCGGAGCACCCGGAGGAAACCCACGCGGACACGGGGAGAACATGCAAACTCTGCACAGAAAGGCCCTCGTCAGCCACGGGGCTCAAACCTGGACCTTCTTGCTGTGAGGCGACAGTGCTAACCACTACACCACCATGCCGCCCATTATATATTATTATATTATATTTTATTAATATTACGTGAGGTTCAGTTAGCTTTGCACATAAACAGCTGGTAGAAATATCCTTCAAAAGGCTACTTTTTTTTTTACTTTAAATACATTTCAGAGTGTGTACTTTTGTACTTGTGTAAAGACGTTGAATCAATACTTCTACTTTCATGACAGTCTTTTTTTTAAAGACGTGGTTGTATTTCTACATCAGTAAAGAATGTGTGTATTTTTTTGACATCTGGCTTTAGAAAAATTAGTTCAACAACATTTAAAACTCAAGCTACTGGTAACCTTAATGAAGCTAACTGGCGACAAAATGCAATGCAGTATTTAGTTAGCTGGCTAGCTAAGTATGTGGATGAATAAAGATATATTTGTTCTGGTGTTTAAGGATGCAAATAGTGTTTTTGTTTGTTATGTGATGGTTTTTTTTTTTCTTTTACATAGGAGCAAGTCAGCATATTGTATCTGACAATTTTTTTTTTCTTGAGGTCACCTATATGGAGCATAGACAGATAGATAGATAGATAGATAGATAGATAGATAGATATCTGTATTGCAGTGGCGAACCGTTACTATTAGAGCTGGGACTTCAGCTCAGCCAAAACTTAGCCAGACACACCAAAAATGCAACAGGGCAAAGGATTAGCAAGGGATTAGCAGCAGGCTCTCAGGTAGCTCCATTGTGTATAGTTGTCGATGTTGGTTTTAAAAGTCACTAAGTAAATTACACAGGGAAATGAATACTTAAGTCTGAGTGAAAAATCCTGTAGTGAGCGAGCACCAAGAGTCTGGAGACAGAAATCTTAGTTTCTCGGTCGTTAGCCTGTGCTACTTGCTCTCGATAGCACTGGATTGACCGCTTTATTAGCATTCGCTAACACTACTGATGAACGCTACACGGGCTGGAAGGTGACTTCACTGCTGTGCTGACTAATGGGTAAGCTAGCATTGGCCTTCAAGAAGGCTGAGGGCGATAAATTTTTGGTCCCTCCCACTATAAATCTTAATCTGATTGGTTAATTCATCTGTCACTCCCTACACAAACATACACTGCCATGGCCTTCTGTCCTGGCAGTGAAGTCCTAAGCAATGAGTGAGCCAGCTCCCAACTCTTCTCTGCCTAGAGAAAACAAACAAAAAAATCTCATTGCATAACTTGATTTTAATGTTTTCAGGACAGTAGCCCTTTCATTTCTGAAGCAAATTTGATCGAAAATGAGGCCAAATTAGAACAGAATAATTACAATGAAAGAATGAATGCAATCACAGAATGAAAGAAATTTAATATAACATTCAAAATGCTGATATATTTGGGCCTTCTCTGAAGGCCGAGAAGGCTCTGACAGTTCCCCTCTGCTGTATTTTTATCTGTTTAAAACAAAATAATGTATTTCTAAATTGTTTCATTCCTACTTCCAAGTAGGCATATTTTTACTGAGGGACCCTGACGGTGAGAGTATTGGTGCACTCCCTATCATTAATATTTAATAATAAGTGGGCTTTTTGTAATTAATTACCCCTTACTTTGCATCCATAAGAGAGCATCTCTCCCTAACCATGTGGAGAAGGTGCATCATTGCCCTTTCTCTCAGAGGGGTTCCTCTGGCCTCTGCAACTCGTACAACTGCTCAAGAACTGGTCACTTCATTCATCAGTGGCCATCGGCCTGCTGAGCTCACATGCTGAGATGGTGGCTGTCCATTTGGATAGGAGCTCCAGAAACAAGAATTTGAGATGCCATTTTTCAAACATGAATTTCATAGAAATTGCCTGAGCAAAAGTGCATTTGATTTTGATGGTATTTGCCTCCAGAATCTCAATATAACACCCTTTAAGAGTATAGAAAGAGTGATTAGAGCCAAGATCCAGGCACTTGGCTTGATGCACATCTCCTTAATAGTTTGTGTCTCTGGAATGCAGAATTAATGGAACATTCTTATGCTCTGCAATAACTGATCAGCTTTTCTGCTAACCAACAAATGTGAAATGCTGAAAGGATGTTGAACCTCCTCTTTACTATTACAAATAATGTGAAAGTATCTTAGAAAGACATTTTTGAATCAATGTGACCAAAATGAATGCATAGTACACATGATTGGGAGAAAAGCAACACGGGTTTTTGCTTTTTGTTGTGTTTACATCCCTCCTGTAAGTCATATTATATCATAAGTCAAACTGCTTCAGATGGGTTAAATGCAGAGGATGAATTTCACTGTGCTTGAAGTGTGCATGTGACGAATAAAGGTTTCTTTCTTTCTTTTCTTCTTCAATCATGTGAGCTTATGTATGCAGAAAAGGGTGGATAGCACTTTCTTCAGAGTGTGTTATGTTGCCCTGTGATGCAGCATAAGCAGAAGTTTCTCAGAGGAACAACAAATCATTCCAATATTCATTTTCTTAGTCCATGTCTAGAACCAGAGTGTAATTTATACACAAACTTATCTTTCAGTTCTCCAAGTTAATGTATGCTCTTGTTGTCTGGATTGGTACACTGTCTTAATTGGTACCATGTACCAAGTTGTATCAACCGACAGTGACAGCCTGGCAATTTTGAATTCACAACCTTTACAACCATCAGTAGCCCAAAGCTTTAACCACTGAGGTTCACCACTGATGATTTTTTTTTAGTCCATATGTGGAATCAGAGTGTACTTTATACATCAACTTCTTTCAGTTCTCCAAGTTAGTTATACCGTCCAACAATGACAGCATGGCCATTTTTAATTCACAACCTTTATAACCATCAGTAGCTCAAAGTCTTAACCCCTGAGCCTCACCATTGATGATTTGTACCATAGAGAACCTATCAATCATGACAAGGCTAGGCAATCATGTGAGCGTATGTATGCAGAAGAGGGTGGACAGCACTTTCTTCAGAGTGTGTTATGTTGCCCTGTGATGCAGAATAAGCAGAAGTTTCTCAGAGGAACAACAAATCATTCCAATTTTCATTTTTCCTCGTCCATGTATAGAATCAGAATGTAATTTTTACACAAACTTATCTTTTAGTTCTCCAAGTTAATGCATGCTTGTGTCTTGTTGCCTGGATTGGACGGGGGGGAGAAAAATCTACACTGGCTGAATTGGTAAGATGTACCAAGTTGTACCTTCAGCAATGACAGCCTGGCAATTTTGAATTCACAACCTTTACGACCATCAGTAGCCCAAAGCCTTAACCCCTGAGCCTCACCATTGATTATTTGTACTTATAGTTGCTATGTAATTGGGCACCCATCTCCGTTCTTCTACCCCCACTGCTGATTACTCATAATGCAAGTAAACAAATCTAATATTTAGAAAAGTACCTTTTAAGATGGGATTATGTGAGCAAGACCTCTTGATAACCTCAACCAAGACTACATAAACATCCCATATCTCTCTAATGCATGTGGTAAATAATTCCCCAGTGGCAGGTGGTGACGTCTGAGTGAATACAACCAAACTATTTAAGAAATAAAAGGTCAATTAATGTTTTAATTGAATCCTGATAAGCTTACTTGAGTTGACATTTTGATAAAAGCTAGCAACCTGTCTTCTGATTTAAGCATTATTAGTATCAGAGCTATAAACCATTATGCTCCAGCACCCCTGCTCTCATTCCCACACATAAAATGAACTGATGGAGTGTTTCAAGTGGGGAAATAGCATATGACATGAAGCAGGGATGGGTTTGGGTGGAGCCACACCGATTAACTGATTGGAAGTGATCTTGAGTCGCCTGAGTGCTTTCTTCAATCCGGCAGATAGCATCGTTCTGAGACTTTATCTCCCTTCTTGAACTTCTTTTAAACATCTTCCCCTGCTGACATCCTCTTTGTTATAAACCATCTTCCTCCTTTGGCATCCACTTTCATTACTGAGGCTTATCTTCAACATCTTCCTCTGTCACTGTTCTGAATGTGTGGCAGGAGTGGTTTAGATTGGACTGTTAGATCTGTCCTCACCTTCCATAGGCCAAAAACAGCACAGGAAATACCAAAATCTTAATTTATAGTTGAAATGAATACATTTGACTACATAGCAGAGGTATGCAGTATGTAGAAGGGGTTGAATGAAGTAGTCTAGTGAGTGATGTGGGGAGTAGTCAGGACCGATGGAAAAAACAGACTCAATGTTCCAAATTTTCCACCTTTTGCCTACCCTGAAGGAATATCTTTTGCGATTATGTTTTGTTGTCCTTTAAAGATGAAATAAAATCCTTGCATTGTGCCAAAGTGAATTCCATCATGACCATTATTGTGTGAATGAGCACTTCTTGTGCTGCAGGTTACATTTCATTATCCGATCCCACTCAGTGAGTTCAGAGTGGCGCATGCCAGCCTACAGGGTCGGTTGCCATCGAGGTCAGAGTTGAAAAAAAAAACCTCCCAGATACTGTTGTAGACATTTAACAGTTATTCCACGAAATCGAGTTGTATATGAGCTGATAGCCGATGAGGCGCATAGCGCCGAGTCAGCTATAAGGCATGTATGACGAGATTGAGTGGAATGTCTTATTTTATCCATGTTCACTGGATTTTGATAAATAAAAACTTTTATACAAAATGTCCGACAAAATAATTTCCGCTTAGAATGTAAACAAACTGGCAAAATGACAGGAGCAATTTGGGGAAAACACTACAATCATAATTATTGGAAAAAAAAGATACGTTCTTACCATGAATTACTTTTATTCCATATTTTGTTGCTTTTTTTGTATTTTGGGGGGTTTTGGTTTTGAGTAGAGTTTTTATTTCATCCTCAGTTGGTTCAGTAATATGCTCTGCTGTTTTCTTCTTCTTGTTCTGGGTTTTTTTTGGTGGTTGGCAAACCAACTTAAAGGTGCATTACCACTACTGACTGGGCTGGAATGTGGAACACTAGGGGGGTGGCAGCTATATTCTTTAGCTATTTCTGTTTCTTTTAAATAATTGATAACAAAGTAATATATCTGACTTGATGCGCTCTGCCATGGTATATGAGCTGATATCCTAGTTGTACTGTAGAGTAGCCAATCGGAGTGCACGATTGCTCAAATCCAGTGACTGTGGATAGAATACAGTATTATCCATTCATATTCATTAGGAGTATAAGGAGGATTCCGCTGACGGACATGAGCTTCCATGCTGCATGCTCTCGGTTTCAGAATCAACGATTTTCAGCTGAGCCACCAGCTCATTGATTTGGTACTTCCTTCAATAAATGTGTTAATTTGTACATTGATTGCCCTGATTTATTTACTTTCATCAGGACAAAAGGACAATGAAGTTGAAAATGTACTTTGTAACCTGTATAGGGCTGATAATCAAATGCAATTTCAAAAAGCATTCTTTTCTGTTGTTTTATAATAATTTAATTACAATAATTAAAAAAAACGCTAATAAACTAATAATGCTGTCCTGAATCAGTGTTTTGTTTTAACTATGGGCAAGAAAACTCATTGGCTAGTTTTTGGAATAGTTGGTAGACAAGTAAAGAAAGAAAAAATTAATCATATGTCAAGATCACAATGGACATCATATAAACCGCACACCAGACCCCCCCCATCAAACTGCAACCCAACAGCAAATATCCCAACCATTCATTCATACAGAGAAGAGCACTCTGGGGAATTATTTGCATACAGTGTCTGAAGTCAGGGGGAAAGTGAGAGGGGGGTGCCTCAGATGGGCTTTTGATTGATGAGGAAAGAGATGCATAGCGATTTTATTAGACCTGGCTGACATGGGCTTTGTGGAATTTAAAGCAAACAGAGCTTTGTGTTAATGTGCAGTGAGAAACGATGAACCCTCACTGCCTTGTCATTAGATCTACTGAGACAAAGAAAGAGAAAGTGATCTTGAAGTCTTCAAGGTAATCTTGGATTAAAAAAAAGTCACAAATGTTCAAGAATAGCCAATATTCTAGAATGTGCATACCATAAATGACACTATAAATACATTAATGCTATTGTCCTTCAAAGTCAAATAAATCCATCCATCCATTATCTGTAGCCACTTATCCTGTTCTACAGGGTCATAGGCAAGCTGGAGCCTATTCCAGCTGACTATGGGCGAGAGGCGACTTGTCCAAGTCAAATCAAGTCAAATGTATTTTTATAGCATTTTTAACAATAGACATTGTCGCAAAGCAGCTTTACAGAAAATTAAAGACTTTAAACATGAGCAAATTTTATCCTTAATTTAACCCTAATAAGCAAGCCTGTGGCAACGGTGGCAAGGAAAAACTCTCTCAGACGAAATGAGGAAGAAACCTCGAGAGGAACCAGACTCTAAAGGGAACCCATCCTCATTTGGGTGATAACAATGTGATTATAACATTTTTAACAGTTTTAACATGAAGTCTGTTTCGTTGATGCTATAAACTCTTCATTGCTGAAAATGTATATCTGCATTAATTTTTATACTAATTTCATGCAAGAGAATGCACGTTCACCTGTTCATACACCATGTTCAGGAACAAACAAATGTTAATGTCACAAAGTACAGTATAACTGTGAAACCAGGAAATTTATTATAGTTTTAACATGAAGTCTACTTTGTTGAAGTTATAAACCGTTCATTGATGGAAGCTTGAGTGCAAAACTGTCCATGACAACTGCAGTCCTCAAGTTAGCAAGTCAACTGTCGTCCTCAGACATAAATGTATTACTGGACATGTCCAGAGCCATCTTCCAAGTGCGACTTTTGACTGTCCATATGGGACCATCCTCCACAGGGGCAATGTGATGAGACTCCAGCCAGAAGTAGGGCATCAGGATGTTCCATAACTGTGGGGCTTTGTCCTTCAAAGTTCCCTTCAGGAATTATTTATGATGGAAAGTATGGCAGATTAATCTGAGACTTTGCTTGCTTTTTTTTTAAATTGTATCTTGTTTACAGAATGTCACTATCTACTTTTTTAGTCTGTATTTTCTATCCCCTGAATGTTTAGAGTGTGCTTGTGTTTAAAGGTGGTAGCCTGGATGCCATTCAGAACCTCCTGTGTCCAACACTTCTATTCAAAAACAAATTGATAAACTACATGCAGGTAATTTGCATGATCTAAACAGAGGTGGACAAAGTACCCAACTTCATTACTTCAGTCAAAGTACAAATATCACTGGACAAATGTTACTCTGATACAAGTGAAAGCTGTACAGTCAATGTTTTACTTAAGTTAAAGTACTAAAGTACTTGGGTTTAAAAATACTTAAGTATTAAAAGTACATTTTCTGTCAACGCATTGTTGTATTATTGCCACAACACTTACAGTATCTAATGCTACTGTCCATATGGGGCCATCCTCCACAGGGGCAATGTGATGAGACTCCAGTCAGAAGTAGGGCATCAGGATGGATCAGGCAGGTCTGAGAAGCAGAAAAGGTCAGCACCTCGGCCTCAGGATTGACATGTAACTCAGAGGGACAGAGTGAAGGGGGGAGAGAAAACACAGGTTGTTGGGTATGCCCAATGTCACCTAATGAGTAAGAACAGTATACATTTTGGGTTGAGTGCAAGCAGGGACTCTGGCAAAACTAACGATGACAGCGTAACTAAAAGGGGAGAGCCAGAAGGTAAGACAGGCATGAGGGTGTCCTGGGACATAAAGCAGCAGCTACTACACCGTTAACAAACCCGAGTGAGTGTGTGAGTGGGGGGGCCAACAGCATCCATACAGCACAGTTTACCAAAACATTCTATGCCTGAGGACCCTCCAGATCTATTCCTTTACCTAATAAAAACTATGAACAAAAGGCTTGACTAAACAGATATTTACTGGATTTACTGACTAGTTTGTAGAAACTGTAGAATAAACGCCTGGTAGAATGTTACAAAATGAAACACAACTAAATTGACAAAGAGCCATTGTCTTTTTTTTTTAATTGTAACACCCCTATCCACCCCCACAAAGCAGCATGGTAGTGTTCTGACCCAGCTCTGGCAGTGTGTGCACACATGTATGTGTATGTTAATCAGGAAGACAGTGGAATAGCTATAAATGCAGCTTGCTCAGAAAATAAAAATGACAATCCAACTTGCTGAAAACCCAGGTCCACACCTCGAGCTTAATAGCTGCCCAACAGCAACACTGCTTTATCGCTAGCTCTAAAAGCACATAAAACTTCATTGTGAAAACAGTAACACATACTGTAACAAGATGGCGGCGCACAGTGGTGCAGCGGCTTCTCGGCTCCCGGTTAGCGTACAACCCCTTCCTACCTTTTCTATTAACTCGTGCAACAAACTGAGGCTGAAATACAGCACACAGGACCCGATTATTCTGGGGAACCTAAATGTGGGACTGTAACCAGATGTCAAGGCAGCGTTAGGACATTTTGGGCTGCTAAAGGAGAGTAGACGAAGGAAAACAAAGCAGCAGCGCGCAAGGAGACAACTGTGCACCCGGAGGCAGAAGAGGGGGAAGAGAGCTGGCCTGCTAGCTAGGCTAAGGGCTAACAACAGACCTGCTCTTCCAACTCTGTTCCTGTCTAACGTCCGCTCTCTGGACAACAAGATCAACCTGTTTAGGCTAAGACTGAACTTCCACAAGGAGATGAGGAATTGCTGTGCTTTCCTGCTCACCGAGACCTGGCTGAATGACAACATGCCAGACTCCGTGTACCACCTGTACGGACTACTTTTCTTCTGCGCCGACCGCGATCAGCTGTCGGGGAAAAGCCGTGGTGGAGGACTCTGTGCTTATCAACAATAATTGGTGCACAAACTGCGTCCTGGTAAGCCAGCATTGCTCGGAATCTGTGGAGTTTATGTCGCTAAAATGCCGCCTGCATTAACTGCCTCGGGAGTTTACGGTAGTACTGCTGGTGATTGTTTACATTCCTCCAAGCACGGATGCTGGCATGGCGCTGACGGAGCTGCACGTGCACGTCAGCGAGCTGCAGGATCAACATCCAGAGGCATTTTTTGTGATTGCTGGGGACTTTAATCACACCTGCCTGATGGACTGCCTGCCCTGGTTTTATAAGAACATAGACATTGCAACCAGGGGAGGCAATACTCTGGACCAAGTCTACACCAGCAAGCAGGGTGCGTATGCTGTGGTGCCACGGCCCCACCTGGGCTTCTTTGATCACATCTCTGTCCTGCTGGTCCCTGCCCATCAACCTGTGCTGAAAAACAACTGGCCAACACGGAAGACCATCACTGTGTGTCCCAGCACAGCAGTCCCTGCACTGGAGGACTGCTTTGAGCGGACGGACTGGCGGGTCTTCAGGGAAGCTGCTACCACTGGTGAAAGTGTAGATCTGGAGGAGTACACCTCAGCCGTCTCCGGCTTCATCCAGAAATGCATCAATGACGTCACCACCACCAAGAACATCACCATACATCCCAACCAGAAGCCGTGGATGAATGGTGAGGTTCAGCGTCTCCTGAGAGCATGTGACACAGCTTTCAGGTCTGGAGATGCACTGGCACTGAAAGTGGCGAGGAGGGACCTCCAAGCAGGTGTGACACGGGCAAAAAGAGCACATGCTGACAAAGTCCAGGGCCACTTTGCATCCAACGACCCTCGGAGCATGTGGCAGGGCATAAAGGCAATCACAGGCTACAACAGGAAGAACGCTGAGTGTCCTTGGGACCCATCCCTGCCAGATGCCTTCAATGCTTTCTATGCCGTTTTAAACCCGCCAACCCCCCTACCCGCACCAGGCTCACTATCCCAGAGGGTGAGCTACCATCATTCAGTGTGTCAGCAGATGACGTGAGGAGGACTCTGCAATGCATCAACCCCCGCAAGGCAGCAGGACCAGACAACATCCTGGGGAAGGTCCTGAAAGCCTGTGCACATGAGCTCACTGAGGTGTGGACAGACATCTTTAACACCTCCCTCTCCCAGGCTGTGGTGCCAGTGTGTCTGAAGACATCTTCCATCGTTCCAGTGCCCAAGTGTGCAGCAGTGAGGAGCATGAACAACTATCGACTGGTGGCTCTCACCCCAATAGTCATGAAATGCTTCAAACGCCTGGTCATGGACCACATTAAGGAGAAGGTGGACATAAATGTGGACCCAGACCAGTACGCGTACAGGAGAAACAGGGCTGTAGAGGACACCATCTCATCCGTTGTCCACTCTGCTCTCACCCACCTGGAGAGCAGAGACACCTACGTGAGGCTGCTCTTCCTGGACTTTAGCTCGCCGTTCAACACGATCGACCTGCAGAGTTTAGTCAACAAACTGCTGCCGCTTGGATTACCACCATCCCTCTGCAACTGGATACTGGATTTTCTGACACACAGGCCACAGACAGTGAGGATCCACAGTGTCTCTTCTTCTACCATCATCCTCAACACCGGCTCCCCCCGGGGCTGCATCCTCAGCCCCCTGCTCTACACTCTGCTCACATATGACTGCTCCGCTAAAAATCTGGGCAGTCGTTTTGTGAAGTTCGCGGTCGACACGGTGGTGGTGGTGGGACAGATATCCCATGGCGATGAGTCAGCATACAGACAGGAGGTGGAGGACCTGGTAGACTGGTGCAGGGACAGCAATCTCTGCATCAATGTGGGGAAAACAAAGGAGATGTTTGTGGACTTCAGGAGAGGTGACCATGCCCCCTCCCCCCTCTACATCGGAGGAGAAGCTGTAGAGATGGTCCACAGCATCAAGTACCTGGGGTCTACATCTCTAGCGACTTGAAGTGGACCACGAACACAGGTCAAGAAGGCCCACCAATGCCTCTACTTTTTGAGGAGGCTAAGGCAGGGCGGACTGAGCCCTGTGGTCCTGGGAGCCTTCTGCAGGTATGTGGTGGAGAGCACACTGACCTCCTCCATCACCTCCTGGTATGGAAACTGCTTGGCTGTGGACAGGAAGGCTCTGCAGAGGGTGGTGCACACAGCACAGAAGATCACCTGTTGCAGCCTGCCGTCCATAGAAGACATCTACAACAGCCGGTGCAGGAGCAGAGCGGCCTGCATCATGGGTGACTCCACCCACCCAGCACACAGACTATTCAGCCTCCTCCCCTCAGGAAAAAGACTCTGCAGCATCAGGGCCAAAACATCAAGGCTCCAGCGCAGCGTCTTCCCAGAAGAGGCTAATGAACACTAAGCCTAAGCTCTGATGCTGCCCCCCCCCACTCCCCTCATTTTGAATTTTTGCACATATTGAAGTTTTTACTGTTCACCTGAACACTTTTTAATCATGGTTGCACTATTTTTATATTTATTTTTAATTATTCTATTTATATATGCTGCTGGCCCTGAGGCACAAATTTCATTTACATGTGAAACATGCAAATGACAATAAAGAACTTTGACCTTAAACTTGTTCCAACCTGCCTCTTCAGCTTGCGGCAGCCTGGTCCTCTTCAGTTTGAGACAGCTGAGTCCCCTGTGTTAGTTATAGCTTGAGCCCATTGAGCTAGTTGCAGCCTCAGCTTTCTTAACCTGTTCTCCATGGGCTTGCTTCAACCTGGCACTTTTCTCTCATACACCTGCATACCAGTGGCATTTTTGTACTCTACTGCATTGGATATGTCTCGCTCACTAAAAAACTCTATCTTTCTTGCTTTCATTTTTTAAAATTATTTGTTACACATCAGCACATGCAATCTGCTTTCTCAGTGGGTACACAATAAAGTCTACCATCAATTCCAATGGTGGTGGTACACTGGATTTTAGTTTTTTAACCAGGGACAATTTATCTTTCTGGATTACAAAGATTTTTGGATTTCTTACTCAGTGTGGAACAAATTTTATAGCTTTGCCCCCTTACATGTTACTGCAGCAGCAAGTCAATTCCCTCTGTTTAATTTTAAATTCACTGTAAATGATAAGCAAATGCAATGATTTGGCACTATTTTTGCAAGTGTGTTAATCATTCATATGTTGCTGATCTTTGATCTAGGTCTGGTGAGTTTGGCCCTGTTTTTAAAAATTGTTGCTCATACAGACCTGTTTAACCTGCAATAAATATTGAAATAAATTATTAAATAATGTGCTTGTGATTTATGTTTATATGGATTTATCCATACCTCCAAATATACACGTCATGCTCATTATTTATTTTGGGTACAAAAACAGCCACCTGAAGCCGCTTGGTGGTTCTGAGCCAAATGGATTTGCAGGAAAGCCTGATTAATTGAGACAGATAATTGAGAGACTGAAAAATTGTTCAGCCAATCAGATTGTGAGACCAATTAAGAATGATCGGCATAGTCATAAGAAATAGTTTAAATAACAGAAGCCAGGCAAAGTAGGATAACTCCATTAGTATAGAACAGCTGGTGCATAATGAAGAAGGAGCTACAGACTTTGGGTTTTTGGAGGGCTGCCCTTGCTGAGCTAATTGGGACAACCATGCTTGTCTTTTGTGGTGTTTCTGCAGCAATTGGAAATGGGAACAGCAGCTACCCAGACCAAGAAGTAAAAGTAGCACTAGCATTTGGACTAGCAATTGCTATCTTGGCTCAGAGTTTAGGCCACATAAGTGGAGCCCACCTGAACCCAGCTGTCACGCTTGCCATGCTGGTTAGTTGTCAGATTAGTGTGTGCAGAGCACTGTGGTACATTCTGGCTCAGGTGACTGGGGCTGTGATTGCTAGTGGCATTGTTCTGGGAGTGAGACCATCAGTGGTAGATTCACTTGGGCTGAACAAGGTGAGTAACTTTGCTCATACAGAAATGAATTCTGATAAGTTTCACTAGGTGTAAATCTCTGTATAATGGTTGAGGGGCTTTGGCTGAAAGGAACTGAAGGACCGTGGTTGTAACAATGAAAGCAAACTAAAAGCTGAACTCTAGAGTGGTGGGAGAGATGTTAACTCCTCTTAGGCTTTCTGTAAGATTATGGAGCTTTTATAATGGCCAACTGCAACCTAATATTTACCCTATGGTTTCATCAACTGTTTTCCACTGAACCTGATACTAAGTAGGCTAGAAGTGCTTGCCCTTGTACCACCCCCTTAAGATTGCTTATGTGGCTTGACCTTTCTTTTTTAAGTCTTGCATCTTTTTTTAAATGCAGGGCCATTCCTTGTTAGTTGCTAAACAGCACTTGAAGGTTAACTGGATGTTGGTGTTAAATATCCAGCCCACAGCGTGGGGGAAAGATGTCTTGTGACCTAGCAAAAGCCAGGGAGTTAAAATGTTGACCTAGCTTTCATTTGTCCTGTAGTTGAAGGGTGTCGGCCCAGGACAAGGCTTTGGAATTGAGTTTCTCCTCACATTCCAGCTGGTGCTGTGTGTCCTGGCAATGGTGGACAAAAGGCGGGAGAAGACTGCAGGTTCAGCTCCATTTGCATGTGGGCTCTCTGTGGTTCTGGCTCACCTTGCTGGAGTAAGTGTGGACCTCATTTTGGAAGTGTCCCAGTTGAATAGCCAGACACTTATTGCTTGATGCTAACATAATTTGTTACCACAGATCAGTTACACTGGATGTGGTATCAACCCTGCTCGATCTCTTGGTCCAGCTCTGGTCTCTATGGAGTTTGAACACCATTGGGTGAGCAGCCTTGCCAGTATGAAACCTACAGATCATGTGAATGTAGTTTTAGCACTTGCTTAATGGCTCCTTTTTAAGGAACATGTGCTTTTGCCATATTTTCCTATAAATGAGCTGTTACTCTAAAAATAATGCATCAGTGAGTGCATTAATATAATGTGACTTTCAGCTTCTCTTGTGCCAGCTGTTTTTAATAGACCTTGTCTATCATCCATAACTTGGTGTTGTGGGGTAACATTTAATTAAAAGCTTAAGATGCTTAAATTGGCCCTTCCAACAAAATGTTTTGAAGTTCATGTACCAACTTACAAACCAGCAAATGATTGTGTAGTCAGTCTTGGTTTGTTGGGTGTCTTGCATGTGCTGTGCTGCCCCCAGGAAAATTTAGGATGGGATGAGAACATGTACAGAAACCCTCAATGTCCTCTCTTTCTCTCTAGGTGTTCTGGGCTGGGCCACTGTGTGGTGGTATTGTAGCTGCACTCCTTTATAACTTTGTTCTGTTTCCTAATGGTTCTAACATTACTGGCCAGCTGAAGGCCTTGTGCCATGGTACTGAAGCTTTGGATACAGAGACTGAGCCCCTGCTTGAGGATGGTACTCCTGCAGCTCAGTCAGAGGAATCATAATGGCTTTTATTACACTGGAAAATAAACCTGTATCTTTTGAACACAGATGTTCTGTATTTCATCAAAATGTGGTATACATGGGGGTGTCGCGGATAAGGCACCATACCATAAATACAGGGACCCGGGTTTGATTGCGACCTGAGGTCACTTCCCGATCCCTCAGTCTCTCTCCCACTCATTTCCTGTCTCTACACTGTCCTATCCAGTAAAGGTGAAAAAAGCCCCAAAAAGTCTTTAAAAATGTGGTATACATAACCCTCCTTTAGATACTATGATGTTAAATACTTTCTATCGAGAACTCTGTAACCTGATGGCTAGCATCGGTCAGTAGTCAAGATCTTTAGTCCATATGAATTTGTAGTCTTACAAATGAGCATGTCTTAATCAATTTGAAGTGTCTGCAGTCCTTGTTTCTCTTGTGAGCCAAGTGACCATGACCTTGGTGTTGGCTAAAATATCTAGTGGTATGGTTTCATTAGCAAGTGATTAGCCAAATTGAAAATCAGATGTGAGCAAGAAGTGCTCTGTTTCCAAGACATCTCAAGCTTGCCTGCCTGCTTTTTAAATCCTGTAACTTCGTCACTCCCAATGAAGGTCTCTTCAGCTCTATACAGTTCAGCCTCCCTTGTCAGTGCCATGGTCTCCAAACTATGAAACGTGGCTGCTCTTGCTATTGTCTTGTATACATTCCCTTTCACTCTTCCTGGCAACCTGTCTCATTGTGCCTGGTTTTCTCATCTATCTAGTCCAACTTGCTTGCATGCCTTGTTTCATTTCTGCACTTGTCATTACTTTGTATAGTTGACTCTGGATATTTGAACTTGTCTGCTTTGACCTCCATTCCTTGCAGATGTACCAGTCCACTGTCCACCATCATTCATGTATTATCTTGCTCCTACTGACTCATTCCCCTTTTCTAGTGCATGCCTCCACGTCTAAGTTTTCTTCCACTTGCTCCCTGTTCTCACTACAGATCAGCTGCAAAATCATGGTCCATGGGGCCTCTTGCCTGGTGTCATCTGCTGACTTGTCCATTACCATTGCAACCAAGAAAGCACTTGGGGCCAAGCCCTAGTGCAAGCCAATGACTACCATTTAAGGTGAATGTCCTCATGCATAGTGTTTACCCCCTTCCAGATTTTTTTTTTTTGCATGTTTGTCACACTTAAGTGTTTTAGATCAAACAAACTTAAGTGTTAGACAAACACAATGCAGTTTTTAAATGAAGGCTTTTATTAAGGGGGGAAAAATCAACCTACATGACCTTGTGTGAAAAGGTGATTGTCCCCTAAACTGGTTGGGCCACCTTTAGCAGCAATAACTGCAATCAAGTGTTTGTGATAACTGGCAATGAGTCTTTTACAGTGCTATGGAGGAATTTTGGCCCACTCATCTTTGGGGGGGGGAAAGTACTTTTGTATTTAAAGTGTGCATATTTTCAGTAGCATATTGAAAGTACTTGCACAAATTGTACTTTTTGTAAATATATAAAAAGTATACTAACACTTTAAAATAATTATACTATATTACATATAATAAATATTATACTAAAACTTTAAGTGAAAGTTGTGTAATTTCTGAATACTATATAAGGTACTTAATACAAAGTACACTTTAATTTGACTAGGCATATATTGGTACTTGAAGTATACAAAATCTACTTTAAGTTCCACTTTAGTACATAAAAGTACACTAAACACACCAAGTTGCACTTTTCTACAATTAAAATATACTTGTTTCAAAATGGCATGCCTCAAGTTAAATAATCCTAAACACACAAAGTATATTGATTAGTGTGGCTTCAAGTACACAAGTATGCTAAATTTTAGTACACTTGGCACATTTATTTTTCACCAGGGCAGAATTGTAATTCAGCCACATTAGAGGGTTTGAGCATGAACTGCCTTTTTAAGGTCATGCCACAGCAGCTCAATCAGATTCAGATCAGAACTTTGCCTAGGCCACTCAAGTCACTTTGTTTTTCTTAAGCCATTCAGAGGTGGACTTGCTGGTGTGTTTTGGATCACTGCCCTGCTGCAGAACCCAAGTGCACTTCAGCTTGAGGTCAGAAACAGATGGCTGGACATTCTCCTTCAGGATTTATTTATTTATTTTTTGGTAGACAGCAGAGTTCATGGCTCCATTTTACCACAGTAAGTTTTTCAGGTCCTAAAACAGCCCTAGACCATCACACTACAGTCATATTTTACTGTTATGCTGTTTTATGCCAGATGTAATGGGACATACACCTTCCAAAAAGTTCAACTTTTGTCTTATCAGTCCAGAGTATTTTCCCAAAAGTCTTTTATGGCTAAAAGTATGTGCACCCTGAGCATCACCCATAAGTGATGCGGGTGGATTCAGGTAGGGCTAAATACAGGGCCATGGATTCAGGAGGAGGCTCAGGTTCAGCCATGGTTGGGACAGGCACTGGGATTCAGACATTGAGACAGAGACTTGGGTTCAGGCATGTGGGTATATTGCTCGTGGGCAGGGTAATGACATTATCCTCAAAGCCCAGAGGTATTGTGGTTACATGCTTTCTGAAGCCAGGAGGTGGTGCAATGACCTCTTTCCCAAAGCTGAGGGGTGGCATGATGGCATCCTCCTTGTACCCCTGAGGTGGAGCAATGACTTGCTCCCTGAAGCCCAGCAGCATAGTGAAGACTTCCTCCATGAAGTCAGGAGGTAAAGAACTCCATCCTCACCATCAGGAAGCAGAGAGGCTCATCTTTGAAGTTAGGTGGAGTGAGGTACAGGAGTGCAGGTCACCCAAACAGGCCTCTGAGGGAGCTCTGGAGCAAAAGACTGGGCTGGGGCTATGGAGCAGATGTAGCCCTGTTGATCTCTGGAGGGAGTTCTGGCCCTGATAAAAATGAATTCATATGTCAGTTTTTTTTTTTGTCTTTTTTTTTTTTTTCCTGGAAAGTTACTGTGCAACATTTGTCTGGTGTTAAAAGTACTATACAAATTGTCTTGGCCTTGAAGCTACATTGTCAGCCTCTGGAGGAAGTTCTGGGATGGGTGCCTCCTTGTTGGCCATCTTAGCCACTGGAGTGTCGATGCAGGCATCAGCTCCCCCCCCCCCAAAAAAAAAAAAACTTTTTCCCTCCCTACAGTTTCATAAAGTTGCTTCAGCATATTTGCTAAATGAAATTGAGACATGGGTGTGTTTGGCCCAAGAGCAAGCTGGTCCACTTGCGCCAATAGATCCTGTACCCTACCCAGATGTTTACTACAGGCTTGGGTTCTGCCAGCCCAATAAAATCAACAGTAGTAACCTGTATTAACAAAATGTAAGTGTTACAGGACAATATAAAGTTAGCAATAATTGTGAAGACAGCAAGAGACCTTGGGTTTTGATATTCTAGCTTTGCAAGAGGTTAGACATACAGTACTGCACAAGTCTTAGGTACCTTTCTTTTTCATACAGACTGTTATAGACTTTATAATTTCTACATTATGGAACCAATACACAACCCCACTAGATTTCCAAACATTATTTTTCCAGCACAAAATTTAAATATTACAGAAAAATGCTTGTATGTCAGTATAAAAAGCAGCATATTACCGGTACCTAACAGACCACTTTTCAGACAAACATAATGAAGGCTTGTAGGTTTTGC
>JAODVO010000011.1:31938700-31950446 GCA_025400055.1 Notarius lentiginosus
GCTTAGAAGTTACCCTGGGGTCCTTTGTGACCTCGCTGACTATTACACGCCTTGCTCTTGGAGTGATCTTTGTTGGTCGGCCACTCCTGGGGAGGGTAACAATGGTCTCAAATTTCCTCCATTTGTACACAATCTGTCTGACTGTGGATTGGCTTGCCCTTCTCAAACAGAACTGAGTTTCGAGACACAAAATGAATAAGAGATTCCACCAAGCCTCCATCAGAGTGATGACTTTTCCATGACCTATGCCTTGATTGGTTGAATGCAGTCCTTTCATGGATGAAATATTACAAAAACGTTTAAACTTTTGTGAAAAAATAGCACTTTTTTCTTTCACTGACAGTTTTTGAAATTGCAGAGAAAATCCCCAGATCAGAGTCAAACCAGTGTTTGTTTGTTGCTGGCAAATCAGCGCTCAAATGCATATTTGCGAATTGCTCAAAGATGCTTTCTGAAATATTTACCAATGCATTGCAAACACCTCAAAAATAGATAGCAGGCTAAATATCTCACCTTATCCAGGAGTCCAAATCTGGTCGTGTGAAAAAAAGTGTGTTGTGACCTGTTATGACTGGCAATGAGTACAGTGGTAATCTACAGCCAATGAGAGCATGAGGTGTGGAGAAATCTGGGAGAGGAGTTCTACAACATCAACAAACATGGCTACAAGACAAGTTCTGCAGTATTCACTGATTATTTATCTCCAGCTCTCTCTGCAGAACAGAAAATCCTTGCTGCTGCATATCCCAAATCCATTCTCTTACCCATATTGGTTTCTTTATCTTCCTTTTTTTCATTGCAAATCATTGCACAAACAACTTGGTTCACTTGTTTATTGCCAGAGATGTCCACAAGCAGTTTTCTCCACCTACACAGATGGTCTGCACCAGCTACTTGAGCCCAGAAAACAAACCAAACAAACAAACAAACAAACTTGCCTTTCAATGTTCAAGCAATTTATATTGTCTCCGCTTCCCATAATTTGCTGCAAATCCAATTACTCCACCATGAAACTGTCTTTGATTCAGGTCTAGTATGACCAGAAGTGATGCCATATTTTTTGATTGATTCTTGCACTCTGATTGGCTGAGCTGGATCATGTGACCACGGCATAGTAGTATGTAGTTATGTTACAGAGTCAGGCAACGTACTACAGAGGGGAACTGAGAAAGCCAAGCACACACACATCTGGAGGTAAATTTCATACATATTTTGCAAGGGAAATGGTTCGTAATTTATTAGCTGAGAATGCACCAGAAGCTACCAGAAGGCATGTAAATTTAAATTTTTTTTTTTGGGGGGGATGCATCTAGACCCCTCCCCCCAGCATTAGCATGCCTTCAGATTTCCAGAGCTGCCTACTACTTTTTTTAGCCATCTACTTCAGATTTTCTGGAAAACCCTAATTATGGACATCCATTTCAGAAGAAAAAAAAAATCCTGTCTTGTGCATGATATCATGTCATTTCCTGTGCCACTTCTTGTGAATGTTTTCATGACAAGACAGTTTGGAGACTGGAGAGACTTGTTGGAGATTCCTACTGATCTTTTGTGACCAACCCCCTGTCACTGATCAGTCATGTAGTGTCCAAAATACAATGATTTCAAGATTCCTGATAACAAGAAGTTGTGTAGTGAAAAGACTCTTCTATAAAAAAAAAACCCCAAACATATCCTAAGAATCACTGCAGTTCCTTGATGTACAAGGTCATGGTGTTCACAAAACTGTTTCAACTCTGTCATCCATCTTAACTCCTTGGGCGCCTCTGATGTGTCCTGGGACTAAAACTGAGGGCAAATGAAATTAAATTTTTTTTCATTTGTCTGAGAACTTGGGGTGGCATGGTGGTGTAGTGGTTAGCACTATTGCCTCACAGCAAGAAGGTCTTGGGTTTGAGCCCAGTGGCCAATGGGGACCTTTCTGTGTGGAGTTTGCATGTTCTCCCTGCGTCTGCATGGGTTTCCTCTGGGTGCTCCGGTTTCCCCCACAGTCCAAAGACATGTAGGTTAGGCTAATCGGTGGTTCTAAATTGACCGTGAGTGTGAATGGTTGCTTGTCTCTAGGTGTCAGCCCTGCAATGACCTGGTGACTTGTCCAGGGTGTACCCCGCCTCTCACCCATAGTCAAATGGGATAGGCTCCAGCTTGCCTGTGACCCTGTACAGGATAAGCGGCTACAGATAATGGATGGATGAGGACTTGGTGAACATGACCCAGAGTAAATAAGAATTTTGTCATTGTACACACCAAGTACCTCATTTACAATGGCCTGGAAGACAAGGGGCACTTGCCAAACTGTGCAGCATCACCAGTTATTCAAAGTGACTGGAGGTTGTCATAAAGGCTGTCTTCCACTCATCCATCCATCCATTATCTATGCTACTCATCCTTCTGGGTCACAGTGGACCTGAGCCAATTCCAGCTGATTTTTGGCAAGGGGCAGGATAGTGCTAACTATTGCACCAGCCTGCTGCCTTCTTCTACTCATCCTCCTTTCAAATGTTGATACCTGTTCCAGGGCTGATGGCACCAGTGGTAGTGGGTATCAGTGCCATGACAGAGTTGCAGCCTCCTATAATCAGTGCAGGATATGAGTCTGCTATCTTTTTTTTCTATTCGAAAATAACCAGCACCAGAAGGTACCTTAAAGTACCTTAAAGTTCGGTTCTCCATTTAGTGCTTGAATGGTGACTGGATTCTTTAGAGGAACATCTAAGAATTTTGCTACTTATTCAACATGGAAGGTGCCTGCTATTGAATCACCAAGGGCTGGGAAATATTCTGATTGTGATCACAAGACACAAATTTGCATGTAAGAGTGTCTTGCATGGCTTTAATTATCTGTTTAGATTGCTAGAGGAGTTAAGTGACCTCGCATGAGTTGATCATGTTGGCACTGTAGGTCCTCTGGAGGATCTTTGTAAGTGGCAGTAAGGTTTTGTTTTTCAGTGCTGTTTCATTCTAGAAGTTTCTTTCACTGTTAGAATGAAAAATTTCAGTGCATAATCAGCTGCTGATAGTTTCCTTTGCTTTAACAACTGGTCTTCTGTATCTCTCAGAGAAACAGGAACGACCTCTCTGGAATTGAATTCTTGTTCAAATGGAGGATACAAGATAAGATGCAAAGTCTCTTGCTTTTCAGTAAGTAAGCACTTCCCAGGATTTCAGTGACTTTGGCCATGGCATGCACTGCACCAACGCCCCAAGAATCCAGAGATACATTTTTAAATTCTTGCAAAAATATGGGTCATATCTGTAGATGGTTTTGACAATGCTGTGATTGGAGAGTACCCAACATGGATTTCATCATATATGGGACATAATTTGAAATATCTGGGCAAAACCATGTCTGGATTATGGGGTAGTTTGTGCAGCGATGGTTGGTGGGGTCAGAATGGTTGGTTTGAGTATTTCAGAAACTGATGCTGATCTCCTGGAATTTTCAGTTTCAATAGTCTCTAGATTTTATAATGCGAGTTTGCCTGAAGTCTGGCAGACTGAAATAAAATGCACATTATTTGGAATGAATTTCAATCTTTAATACATACAAAATTCTTATACTTCAGTTTATATTATAATATACAGTTATAGAGCAGCACAGTGGTACAGTGGTTAGCACTGTTGCCTCACAGCAAGAAAGTTCTGGGTTCGAGTCCAGGGGCCAACGGGGGCCTTTCAGTGTGGAGTTTGCATGTTCTCCCCTTGTCTGTGTGGGTTTCCTCTGAGTGCTCTGGTTTACTCCACAGTCCAAAGACATGCAGTTTGGTTAACTGGTGGCTGTAGATTACCTATAGGGGTGTGTGTGCGCGCGCATGAAGAAATAAGATGGCCACCCTGCTGCTGCAATTCTGGCCAAGTCAACCAAACATGACTTGCCTCAAGCCCAGATTGGGTTTGGCAGTGATGACAATACAGTTATAATATACAGTACAATTCAGTTTATGCATATCATATACACATTATTACTTAACTTTAATGTATAAAGCATATTCTTTTCTTACAATTCCTACATTCCATACATTTGTCAGTTTTTTAAGTTCCAACCTATAACTCTCATGTTCCTCAATTCACAATCTCCTCACATGACCTCCAGTCAAACACCTGATTATTAATGTCACTCATCTGTTTGCAATCAATCTGCTACCTTTAAATAACCCAGACTCTCATTGTTACTTTGTGAAGCCTTGCATCATCATTGCTGATGATTTCAAGTCTTTATTACCCACCTATTTTGATTAGTGTTTTCATCCAAACCTGCTTCATGTTCACTGATGTAATCTTGTCTAGCTTTTGTTTGATGGCTGATCACTTGACCATTTGCTTCCCTCTTTGAGTACTGCCTAGAACTTTTGATTGTCTGTTGAATTAATTTTAATAGAGCCAATACTTAATAAATTAAAATTTTCTGTGAATAGTTGATGTAATTATTGATTCTGATGATTTTGAGATCATCTTTAGAGGAGCAATGGTGACATGAATCTTCATGAAGTGTTGAAACTTTCCAGCCATCTGTGTTGAAAAAAAGTATTTCCCAAGGCCCCAACTGACCACTAGAGGTGCCTAGGGATCATAAAACCTAATCCTGTGAACCATGTAAAACTGTCAGCACTAGGAGTACACAATGTAGACCCAGTATGACATCACTACATAAATGGACCATGAACCACATTCGTGTTTATCTTCTTCAGCACCATCAACAGTAGCACCTTCCTCTTAATGATCCCCAATATGTCGTGATTGCCAGTGTTTTATTCTGGATGGTTTCCAAGATCCAGTGTTGTTTACAATGTATTGTGTACCATAAACAGCAACAACTATAACAACACTCTCCCTGATTCATCCAAGAAGGATGTTTGCTAGTTCCATTCATCTAGATATGCCATTGGCCATTTGGCCCTGCCCTCATAATCCCTTCGGTTTTCATCATCTGCCTTAGGATGTGTCTCATATGATGGGTTTTATTGGATGTTACTGTCCTGACTGGAGAATGTATGCACTGCTCACCAGCAGCTTCAATGATTGTCTGGACCCCTTTATCTTTTATTTCTCCTCTTCAGCACTTTGAGAATATTTCAACTGTGTCAAAGGAGGACTCATCAATGGATTTCACAGTTTCTGCTCCCGTAGTTTGTATTACCCTCAAGGAAATCACAAAATAGCAAATGCAATTCTCACTAGATCAAACAACATTTCAGAATCTAGAACTGCAGACAGGCACAGACTCATACTATGTATATATTTACAGCATGTTGAAGATGTATAAGGCCACATCTGAGAGTGAGAGTGTACACCCTGTGGTGCTGTGGGGTGTGCACACTCTGCTGGATGACATCAGGGCAGACAGACCAGAGAGAATAACTGCACTAGTCATCAGGGAACTAGCTCGCTACAATGTGGACATAGCTGCCCTCAGCGAAACATGTCTAGTGGACAAGGGCCAGCTCATGGAACATGGTGGTGGAACGTGGTATACCTTCTTCTGGAGTAGCACTGAACGGCGAGAGGCAGGCCTTGGATTTGCTGTAAAGTCCCACCTCACCCAGAAACTTACCAAACTCCTGGAGGGCATCAACGATTGCCTGATGACACTTCAGCTCCCACTTGGAGGCAAGAAGAATGCAACACTGATTAGTGCTTATGTTCCCACAATAGATGAAATGCATTGCCGAGGCCCAGAAGAAATGAGCTGCACGGAAGGCTCGAACTATCATCACCCACACCACAGCATCTACCCACACATGCCCAACATGCGGGCGTACCTTCAAAGCCTGGATTGGCCTCATCAGTCACCTCCCGGACCCACAACCGCCACCCACCAAATTGAAATCATGGTCATCTTTGACCCCGAAGGATGAACATCATCACACCCTGTTCACCAGCATGTTCAATGTATGCTTAGACCCCTGGCTTTTTAAAATTTACTGAGATCAAGTCACTTGATCTTATTTACAACTAATAAAGTTAAACTTCACTTTCATTTGAATAACCTTTTTAAGAACAGACATCATCATAAACAGGTTTACAGAAATCCAAATATAGCTCTAGATCCATTATGATGATCTCCTTGAGATGACATGCAGAAACCTTGAGAGGAACCAGAAGTGAAACCCATCCTCTTCTGCGTGGCACTGAAGAGTAGGATTATGAATATTACAGTATGCAGCTGTAGAAGAATGAATGCAAACAGTATTAAATTATCCACTTAACACTGTCCAAGCAAGAACTTGGAGACCAAGAACCAAAACTTGGAAGTAGACCGCCGGATTCAAGCTGCCACCAAAATCTTCGGTGCATTACAAAAGCAACTATGGTCTTGCCATGACATCAAGAGAACCACCAAGCTGAAAGTATACAATGCCGCAGTCTTACCATCTCTGCTTTATGCCACCGAATGCATGACACTCTATCATAAACACTTCAAGAAACTGACCAGGTTACAACTCCCACACCTGCATCAAATCCTCAAAATAAGATGGCAGGATAAGGTCCCTGATGTAGAAGTCCTCAGGTGAGCCAAAACAGTAAGCATGAAAGCCCTTATCACAGCCTCCCAACTTCAATGGGCTGGATACATCTGGTGCATGCCTGACACACAACTACCCAAAGTCATTTTCTACAGAGAACTAAGCTGAGGAAAGATGAGACAAGGAGGACAGAAACTGAGGTACAAAGATGTTTTGAAGAGGAACATGAAGAATGCCAGCATTATCAATCAGATGTGGGAAAGGGATGCCTTGGATTAAGCAACATGGCAAAGCATCTCAGTGTTTGCTTAGTGTCTGCAATTGAAGACAAGTGTCAAAGGGAGTATATGAAGGCTCATGAAACCAAACATTCCATAGCAGCTCAACCAGGCCATTCATGCCACTGCTGCAGATGACTCCATCACTCTCGTGCGGGTCTTGCGGTCCATCTGTGTTTCTGAGCATCCTAACGAAGCAGCCATCATCGCTAGTGATGGACAGCCACTGCCACCGACTTAGACAACACTGTGGGAGCCGGTGGTGGGGCTACAAAGCTGCCCCCATATGTCCCATGCCAAACAAATATAATGCATTTTTGCTGAAAAGATGCATCGGTCTGCATTTAGTTGTGCAATCCTGTCAGTATAACCACATCTATACTCCTCTGACAAAGGTAAGCAGTAAAGTAGTTTCCTTCCAAGGATGTTTTGACGTAGTGCCCAAAGCAAGAGCAGTTGAGAATCACTAAATATTATGTATGAAATAAAATACATCAGGATGTGCTGTGCTAGGAAAATAATCAACAGCAGGGTGGTGTGATGATGCACCCCAAGGTGAAGTGCATTGGCTCATACTATCCCATACTTGATTGTTTTTCAAAAACTGTGCACCCTGAAGCATTTTATTTCTTTTATAGAACAGAAACTTGCCAATGACATATGACATAGGTTTTAGCCTCTTTCACTTTCTTGAAGAAAAAACAATGCAGCTTATGTTCCTGAGTGCCCTGTAGTTGACAATGTAATCTGATGCTATAGACTCTTTCCATAGATTTTAAATAAATGCCTGCTTACAAGAAACCTCAGCATATCAACAACCAACTCGTTGCAAATGATCTGGTATAGAAGTGCAAAAATATTCAAACAATTGTGTTAAAATATAACACATGATTTAGTTAAAATATCAAAATTGGAATTCAGTAATGCTGTAGTAAAAATGCAACTAGATAGAGACTTTAACTAAAGTCACAGTGATTTGCACTAACTGTTACAAACTGGAATGTCTGGTCACTGTACCCTATAAATCCAGAATGGTAAGAGCTAGAGAATGATGCATAGTGAGGAAAAAAGCCTGTTTTTCATGGATCATTCCGGTTTGGTGATCCAGATCAGCACCAAAAGTCATAGCAACTTAATGCAGCCCAGAGGTATTCTTCATGTGAAATTTGGTGATGATTGGTTGAAAACTGACGGAGAAATAGAATCCTAAAAATCTCAAGAGAATAATAATAAGAACTAGATAGATACTGTGACTAAAGTCACAGTGATTTGCACTAGCTCTTACAAACCGGGACATCTGGTCACCCACTGTACCCTATAGATCCGGAACGATAAGAGATAGAGAATGACGTTTAGTGAGGAAAAGAATCCTGTTTTTCATGGATCATTCTGGTTTGGTGATCCAGATCAGCACCAAAAGTCATAGCAACTTAATTCAGCCCAGAGGTGATGATTGGTTGAAAACTGAGGGAGAAATAGCATCCTAAAAAATGTTAGGATGAGATGAGATAATAATAATAATAATAATAATAATAATAATAATAATAATAAAGTAGAAAGATCCTGAGTGAGAGTAACAATTTGTGCCAGTGCTGCTAGCGCAAATTAGCTATTTATGTGTAGCAACGGATCGATTACAGCGATGGGAATTAGGTCTCACTGTAAATTCGAATTTAGATAAACTCTCTGAAATGTAGTAAACGTGAAAAGCACTGTGCGAAAGAACAAACTCAAGTATAGATCCTTGTACAAAATAGTACTTTGTTACTTCCCACCTCATTCCTCAAGGATTATTAGCATATACTAATAATATGACATATGTTTGCACATCCACACAAACAACAAGTTGTTTGTTTGAACTCAAAGGCAAAAACTTAGACACTGGTCCTCTATTTTTTCTGCTTCAAACAAAAGTAAGTTGAAGTTGATGCTTTTTCACTCATTGGTAACAGACAGCAGATGATCCACGGTTGTTTGTGTGATTGGTCGATGGCTTGCAGATGCCGACTTTAACAGATGAACTGTTCAGTTTGTCTCTCAGATCCAGGAAGGGAGCACGCATGGGCGCAGGCTAATGCTGTAACGGATATAATCATTAAGATTGAAGCGATAGCGATAGGTCATGACTACATTGTGGCTTTCCATCCAGGAATGCTATGTGTTTTTTAGCCCATGTGGAAATCCAGGTAATTGCAAGTTATTTATATTGCTGTGTTATATTAAAATCCAACTATTCCCATCTATATTCCAAAAAGGAAACATTCCTACGGCATGCCTGTACTGGTTTAAGATATCTCCCTCTTATAAACTCTTACAGAGTCAGTGAAGTGAACTGGACATTTGAGTTTTGAATCATGGGAAAGAGAATAGATTGGCCATGATGCCCGCAAGTGAGGTTTGCCAAGCTGAGGGATCAAACTGGGATTGATTAGGAACAGAAGGGAACCGTCAGGGCCTTCTAGGCCTTCAGAGAAGGCCCAAACATATCAGCATTTCAAATGTTATATTGAATTTCTTTCATTCTTTCATAATTTCATTATAATTATTCTCTTCTACTTTTAATTTGGCCTCATTTTGTATCAAATTTGCTTCAGAAATGAAAGGGTCACTGTCCTGAAAACATTAAAATCAAGTTATCCAATGAGATTTTTTTGTTTGTTTGTTGGCTGAGAAGCGTTTAGAGCTGCTCACTCATTGGTTAGGACTTCATTGCTGGGACAGAAGGCCATGGCAGTGTATGTTTATGTAGGAAGTAATAGATGAATTAACCAATCAGATTTTGATTTATAGTGGGAGAGACCAAACATTTATCACCCTCAGCCTGCTTGAAACCCAACACAGGCTTAATTGTGAGTCAGCGCTGTCAGTGCAGCAGTGAAGTCACCTTCCAGCCGGTGTAGCGTTCATCAGTAGTCTTAGTGAATGCTATTAAAGTGGCCAAGCCAATGCTATCTATTAAGAGCAAGTCGCACAAGCTAATGACTGAGAAACTAAGATTTCTATATCCAGACTAACTTCTTCCATGCTACACGCTCGCTACAGTATTTTTCACTCAGACTTAAGTATTCATTTCCCTGTATAATTTACCGAGTTAGTTTTAAAATCCACATTGACGGCTACATACAACAGAACAGCCTGGCAGCCTGCCACTAATCCCTTGCAAAATCCTTTACTCTGTTGCTTTTTTGGCATCTGGCTAAGTTTTGGCTGAGCTGAAGTCCCAGTGCTAATAGTAACAGTTCACCACTGCAATTCATGGACTGTGAATCATTGCGAAGTCTTGCCACTCCCCTTGTTTATCTCATCTTTGGATTACCATTTGCGCTTGTTAAAAATGTTTGTTTGTTTGTTTGTTTGTTTTGACCTCTGTCTGCCTTATCACTGGGAATATTTGGATTGTTATTTCGCATTGCTTGCTGTGAACCTTTATAACCTCTTGCAAATGAATCCTCATGCTGCTTCTGAGTCAATGATCGGACTAACACTTTTCTGTTTGGTTCATTCCTAATCCAGATATAGAGCCTCACAATATTAAAGTTCACTAATGACTGTAAATAACTAACTAAATATTGCTAAAGCTTTTTTAATGCCTGTTATATATGCTTTCATTCTAATTAGCATTTCAATCCCCACCAACTCATTTTCTTCAAAACAAAATGCTTTACTATAACTAAGTTTTAGTTGTGTTTTTGCTGTTTTGCTTATTTTGATTTAATAACATATCATTTCATGATTTCTGCCTCTCTTACATGTAAGCTCCTGTTTGTTAATAAATCCATATTGTATTTAAAAATAATTCCTACTTCCTCCTCCAAATAATTCTGGTGATCAGGTGAGTTAAGTTGAAAACAGTTGGCTGAGGCACTGAAATTTCATGACATGGTCATGACATTTTAGCTATACTTACAACCAAAAGTTCAAAAAGACAAATCATATTGCATGCCAGCAAGCTGTATATGGTCTGGGGTCCTCTGGGCTCTCTCCAGTTCCTTTAGTATGGTTTACCAAACAGTGGTGCCACCACCATCATATAAAGGAAATCTTGAGTAGACACAAACACCAACCCAACAAATCATGTTCAAATATAGATTTCCTATAGAACTTGAGTTTTAATAGAAATTTTCTGTCCTAAAGAACACACTTCGCAAGTTCTATAAAATGCTGAGAAAAGCCTATAGAAACTTCTTGTTCTATAGGACACAATTCAGTCTCCTATAGAACCATGCTGAAACCCTATAGAACACTAGAGTTCTATAAAAAGTCTTGGAGTTCCACTGTGTCCTAGAACTTCTACAGGACATTTTTTGCAGGGCTACCTCATAGTCCAGACATAAGGAAAATATGGGAGATTGTTGTCGCATGTAGTACATAACCAGTACTTGCCAGAAATTCCTGCAGCTCCTTCAGTTTTGCTGTAGGCCTCTTAGCAGCCTCCCTGACTAGTTTTTGTCTTGTCATCAAATTTTGGAGGGGCATCCAGTTCTCAGTGATGCCGCTGTTGTCCCATGTTTTCTCCACTTCTTGATGACTGTTTTCCATGGTATATCTAATGCCATAATTTTTTTGTACCCTTATCCTGACTGATACCTTTTAACAATGAGATCCCTTTGATGCTTTGTAAGCTTTCTGCGAACCATGGATTTTGCTAGAGAATGCAACTGAGTAAATGTCTGAACTTTATTTTGGGGTTAATGAGTCATTTTAATTGATGACAAGTGTATATCCAAAAAGAGTGAATGCTGTAATTAAATCAAAAGGTGCCTCAACAAAGTATTAGTTTATGGGTGTGCACACTTATGCAACCAGCTTATTTTATATTTTTTATGTTTTCCCCCCCTAACAGATTTGTTTTTCAATTGAATTGTACAGGTTATAGGTCACATTAAAAATGAAAAACATGAGTGGCATATTTCCCAGTAAAACATTCATGTCTATATAATACACACGTGTGTGTGTGTGTGTGTGTGTGTGTGTGTGTGTGTGTGTGTGTGTGTGTGAGAGAGA
>JAODVO010000011.1:32016042-32026550 GCA_025400055.1 Notarius lentiginosus
GTTGGTATGTTTTTCTCTTGTAAATATGCGTGAAGAATATCTAATGAAGTTTTGGTAGCCTTTCGGGTGTTCAACGCATCTTCTTTCCTGGCGAACAAAGAAATGCTTCTGTGCATGTGCAGCAGAAAACTTTCTCACTGGGCATTCGCCTCAGCTCCGACATATGATGTCATGTTGTCTTGACAACCATGCAATATCGTAAACCATATTCAACGCTCATTCTCCATTGGGTGGAGTGACATAATACACGTAGGATAAACAATATGCTAACAATATTGCATGCTGTCAAACCAAATGAATGAAACCTGCTAGAAGGGAAGAGAATAGATGTTTTATTCCATCGAAAAAGTGTCCTGTATGTATAATAATTATTATTTCACTTTTATGATTTATGATTTCAGGTCTATTCATTTCACTCTATTGTCATTTGGCTTGTTTCGTTTTTTCATGTAAAGCACCTCGTGATTTTATTGGAAATGAAAGGTGCTATATAAATAATTATTTCCATGACAGTCAGTGACTCCAGGGAATGAATAGGCTTGAAGGGAAAAACTGAGCCAAGATGGAGGAACAGAGCAAGCCCTGTCACAGTGTGTGACAGCCGTTTAGGCTGAATGGGCTGTACAGAGCCAGAGCCAGAACCCATGTTCTCTCTCTCTCTCTCTCTCTCTCTCTCTCTCTCTCTCTCTCTCTCCTTTCCCTTTTTTCTCTTAATCTCAGTCATAAACAGAGGATTGCTCTGTGTGTTTTTTCGCTCTTTCAAAAGAAAAGAAGATGATTCATCATAAATTCACAAAAATGGCATCTGTTATGTCCTTGTGGACATTTTATTTACAATTGTAATTATTTAAGTTTCTGCATGAATGGTTCATAAAATATGAACTGTGGTGTAATGGGTGCAAAGCTTTATATTTCTTTCCAGTCTTATGGGCAACATTTCTTCTGAGATATCTTTTGAATGCACAATCATGTTCATCTTGTTCACTCTGTTCAACATGTCTGTCTGTAATGATAGTGTTAAATGTTATGTGTGTGATGTATGTAGCCATTTTCTTTTTAATTTGGTTTCTTTATTTTGACTTTGATGAAGAGCAGAACATCTTTTAGGAGCACAGTTCCAGATCGCTTTTTTACCCCCTCATGTGCCATGGCCATCAGAAAAGTAAATAGTTTATACACTGATCAGCCATAACATTATGACCATTGATGGGTGAAATGAATAACATTGATTATCTCATTACAATGGCACCTGTCAAGGGGTCGGATACATTAGGCAGCAATAGAACAGTCAGTTCTTGAACTTGATGTGCTGGAAGCAGGAAAAACGGGCAAGTGTAAGGATCTGAGCAACTTTGACAAGGGCCAAATTGTGATGGCTGGATGACTGGTTCTGAGCATCTCCAAATTGGCACATCTTGTGGGGTGTTCCCAGTATGCAGTGGTTAGTACCTACCAAAAGTGGTCTAAGGAAGGAGAACTGGTGAAGCAGTGACAGGGTCATGGGTGCCAAAGGCTCACGGATTCGCATAGGGCACGAAGGCTAGCCCATATGGTCCAATCCCACAGAAGAGCTACTGTAGCACAAACTACTGAAAAAGGTCATCTTTCTGTTTTAGCTAGCATTAACTTTATGGAGTTAACACATTATGGAAAATGCAAATAAAAAAATCAGTGATTTCTATATGTACTTTGACTTGTGTTTCACTGCAGACAGTATGAGCCCAATATATTTCATGTTTTGTCTGGTCAGCGTCACTTCATTTGTTAATATACATCCATTCCTGCATTTCAGGCCTACAACACATTCCAAAAAAAGTTGGGATGGGGTAATTTAGGGCTAGTAATGAGGTAAAACAATTAAATAATGATGTGATTTGAAACAGGTGATGTCAACAGGTGACTGTAATCACGAGTTAGTACAAAATCATCCATACAGTATTCAAGAAAGGCCTAGTCCTTGAGGAGCAAAGAGGGGCCGAGGATCTCCAGTTTGTCAACAAATGCATGAGAAAATTACTGAAATGTTTAAAAACAATGTCCCTCAAAGAAAGATAGGAAAGGATTTGGATATTTCACCCTCTACGGTGCATGGTATTATAAATGATTCAAGGAATCTGGAGGAATTTTGGTGTGTAAAGGGCAAGGGCTCAAGCCTAATCTGACCACCCATGACCTCCGATCCCTCAGGCGGCACTGCGTCAAGAACCGTCATTCATCTTTAGCTGATATAACTACATGGGCTCAGGATTACTTTGGCAAATCTTTGTCAAGCACTGCAATACGGAGTTACATCCACAAATCCAAGTTACAATGAAAAGAATGGGACAAAACAACACCAGAACCGCTTCATCACTTGGTGGTCCCTAAACATCTTTAAAGTGTTGTGAGAAGGAATAGCAACATTACAAAGTGGTAAATGCTTTAGTGTACCAACTTTTTTTGAAATGTGTTACAAGAATCAAAATTGAAATATGTCTATTTTGGAAAAAAAAAGAGGTAAAACATCAAATCATGTGCTGCTGTATTGTTTTGAATGCAATACAAGTCAAAGATTATTTATAAACCATTGTTTTCAGTTTTAACATACCGTCCCAACTTTTTCTGATTTGGGGCTGTACTTTGCTGGCTCTAGATCTGGACCTTGGTCTGCCAGCTGGTGAAGCCTTGTATAGAGTATCGTGATCTTCTATGTCCTAATCCACACTGATATGTTTGTGTGACATCACTGAAGAACAGGTTCCAGCTTCAATACTTGTTAGCTACATTAGCTTCAGAAGTAAACGTCGGGCACTGGAGAGGTTTTGGCTGATCGAATAGATCTGTGTTAATGGGTAAATTGTGTAGTGTAAATTTCATTTTTGACCAAACTATTGCTTTAATATGGTCTGTCCATCCATCCATCCATTTCCTTATCCTATTTATCAAAGCATTCTTTTCTTGTTTATTTCGTTCCTTATCTTTCAGAAGAATCCTTTCTCTTTATTTTATCTGCATCATTTGCCCATGACAGCAAACACTCTTATCTCTGAAAAGAAATTGAATTATACTATTTCTATTAAAATACAACAACAACAACCCTTATGCTTATTTTGTTGTGTCCAATTCTAACTCACAGAGATCTCATCTTTACTTCAAGATACACAGTATCCATATGTACTGAATTTTCTCAAAGCATTACTATTTATGTCTTAAATTATTAATTGTCTTGTTATTCAATTATTGAACCATTAAAATACATAATTCTCTATAGTGTTCTCTGGATATCACATGAAAACATTACAAAATAATCATGATAAAATTATAATAAAGCATTTCATGCAAATACCTTAAAGTGAAACTATATGCATATTATTGGGTTATTTTAAAAACCTAACATCCATCTATCTATCTATCTATCTATCTATCTATCTATCTATCTATCTATCTATCTATCTATCTATCTCGAATTAGATGCGCACTTTGCCTTATATTTGGTTAAAACCAAAGTTGGAAGTTTGGTTCAAAGCATTTACATTAAATGAATCCACTTGTTTCAGTAAGGTTTAAAGTGCTGTATCTGTGATCAGAAGCTTATAAGTTCAAATCCCATTACTGTCAGCAAGGCACCATTAAGCCCTTAAGCAATACTCTTAACCCACAGCTGCTCAGATCTATACTTTAATTGAATTCTGTCTCACTTCTAAGCCTCAGAAATCAATTCAGCTTGTCCTGAGCACAACTTTTTAACGTTTTAGCATTTTCATTGTTGTCTTCCAACCCCAACACAACGTCTCTAACTTTAGAAATAAAACAGCTCATTCATTTCTTTTTAGAGGCTATATATAGGTCTAATATAATAAAATTAACAAACGATTGTTGTATACAGCTAAACTGTTTGAAATTATCTTTTAATTTTGCTATTAATTGGTTAATATTAATTTTAATATTAAAATTAATGTTTCTGTACTAGAATAGCTAAGGATGATTTAAGTTTCTCTTTGCATTTCGTTCCTAGCAAATTACTGGTCGTTTATGCTTTTGGTTTCATTCCACGAACTCGTTCAGTCTGTGAAAATAAGAACACTTGGGGGGATGGCTGTTAAATCAATAAATGGAAATGTAAAATATCGACATTGGAGCTTTTAAAAGTTCCTTTTGCTATCATACAAATAATTTAAGACCCATCATTTCTTCAAAGTCCTACAGAGAAAGTTCTGGTGCCTTTTGATTGGACATGCGCAAACTTAGGTACCTCCTGAGTGGACACATAAGCTAAAGTGATGTTTGACTGGATACTTGAATGCTCAGGTGCCTTCTAATTGGACATGTGTAATCTCAGGTGCTTCCTGATCGGACAAATGCAAGCTAAAGTGCCTCCTGATTGGGTGCGTGTAAATTCAGGGCCTCCTGATTGGACACATATAAGCTAAAGTGACATTTGATTGGACACTTGCATGCTCAGGTGCCTCTTGATTGGACACACATAAATTCAGGTGCCTCCTGCTTGAACACTTGTAAGATAAAACGCCTCCTGATTGGACACACACAAATTCAGGTGCCTCCTGATTGGACACACATAAGCTAAAGTGATGCTTGATTGAATATTTGCATGCTCAGGTGCCTCTTGATTGGACATGTGTGACCTCAGGTGCCTCCTGCTTGGACACATGCCAGCCAAAGTGGCACTTTCTTGGATGTGTGTAATCGCAGGTGCCTCCTGCTTGGACACTTGTAAGCTAAAGTGCCTCCTGATTGGGCGCGTGTAAATTCAGGTGCCTCCTGATTGGACACATATAAGCTAAAGTGGTGCTTGATTGGACACTTGTATGCTCAGGTGCCTCTTGATTGGACATGTGTAATCTCAGGTGCCTCCTGCTTAGACACTTTAAATTCAGGTGTGTCCAGATTGGACACTTGTAAATTCAGGTGCCTCTTGCTTGGACACTTGTAAGATAAAATGCCTCGTGATTGGACACACAAATTCAGGTGCCTCCTCATTGGAGACTTATAAGCTAAAGTGGTGTTTTATTGGACACTTGCATGCTCAGCTGCCTCTGGATGTATAATCTTAGGTGCCTCCTGATTGAACACTTGTAAGACAAAGTGCCTACTGATTGGATACTTGTAAATTCAGGTGCCTCCTGATTGGACATTTGTAAGCTCCATGAATGGATATGTTGTGAGCATCCATGTGACTAATGAAAAAAAATCGCAGCATTTGTGGATCAATTAGAGGCCTCTTACTAGCACATGTACTATCCATCAGTCTCAGTGGACACGAGTAGGACATTAGCATTGAAGCCTATTTTAAATTTGTGGACACAAGCAGCAGAGCGAAGCAGCAGGAAAAATCAATACATGCAATCTGCCTTTATAAAAAAAAAAAATAAATGGATCTGCAAGCTGATTTGTAGCTGGTGTCTTCCACTTAATCGCATGCATACAGATGGAGCTCAGTATCTGGTCAGTGCCGGCCCATCTCGCCCTTCCTGCCTCACATGCCTCTCTTCACCTCCCAAACCAGACCTCAATCACTCATCTCTACAGGGGAGCTTATATCAAATCATACTTCAATCTTCCAAATTTTCAAGCCAACGTCCCATGTCCCCCCCCATACACACACACACACACACACACACTTTTCATTTTCATACTTTTTTCTTAAAAGGAAAATCCACCCATAACAAACATTGACATGCTGTTTTTTTTTTTTTTTTTATAACCCACATTGAGAAACATGACATAGTTGTTATCTTTTTTGTTTACTTATTATTCAGGAGAAAACATGAGCACAGATAGGTTTGCTATGGATCATTGAGCTTTACACAGGTGGCGCAGTTGTGAACAAGAAAAGAGGGACAAAGACAGACAGATACAGAGAAAAAAAGAGCACTGGGACTGGTTTTGTGCTTCAAATTGAACCCAAATGAGAAATTTTTGGAACATGCAAGTGTGTGTTGCAGTTGTGGCTATACAGTACAGATTTGTACACCATAGATAGATCCTTACAGATTGAGAGATAGATAGATAGATAGATAGATAGATAGATAGATAGATCTGGAACAGGTATGGAGACGCATATAGGCCTGGTCAACCTCTAAAAGCCGCTGTCAGAGCTCCTTCCATCACAGACATGACATTAATTTATCACACAACACTTTCAGGATTAGATTAGCATGGCACTCCGGTCAACACTTAACAGATTACGCCAATTAGATACTTCTTTACATTTATGTTTTAGTTTGGTTATTGCTGGTTTTGACAAAATTAGCTATGGGGACACAACGATGTCAAAACATGCTATATACAGCACTTACGTAACTGAATGATCGGCTCCTAACCTTGCTTTTTGTCCATGAATATAAGAGATTGCATACGACACACGCATGCGGAAACTAGCGCTCAGTGTTAAGCCATGCGCCGCCGAGCACATGGTCGCAGTGTCTTCGCTACGCGCCTTTAAGTGGCGGTTAATTAGTCACCACCGAGACACTGTCGTCCTTGAAGAGGGTCCCTGTCAGTGCCTGGATTGAGCTTGATTTATGAGCTCTGCTCCTCAGCAGATGGAAGGATGAGGAGAAGAGCGACGGCACCCTCGCTTAGCGATCCGCTCGCTAATTACATCTCTATTTCCCACTAATTTGGCTCCCTCTCAAAAGTCGAAAGCGGCTGGAGGAAGGAAGGAACAAACAGACGAAGGGGGCGAGCACGCAGGATTTCGAATACGCCAAGAGTTTTTGGTTGTGACGTCAAGATGGCTGACAATGTTACAGTAAAAATGGTGGGACAGAATAAACGGTTAGCATACATTCGATACAGTACAGAGCCTTAAAAAGAAACTTTTGAATACATACATGGTACAAATTATATTATATTACATTTCATTGATTGCTCCCTTTGTGAGTGCATGGATGCACAGCAAAACCTGACATTTTGGAACAACTCTTATCTTGTTAAATTAATCTAGCATAACATTGTGGCATGCTAGCATAACAATAGCAGTGTTTTGCTGCGCTCCAGCTCATCACCTTGTTTTAAAAAGCTTCTCATGGCAAAATAGAGCACAACACTTTGAAAAAAAAAAGTATTATTATTATTATTATTATTTTTTTTTTTTCAGAGCATAGTACAAAATATTTTCGCACATATGGCTCTGGGGTTATTTTTTTTCTCACATGTAATTATCATCATATCGATTTCAAATACTTATTAACATCATGATCATGATCATCATCATCATCATCATTATTAACACCAAAAATAAAAAAAAAAGCAATTAGCAGTTAACCTTGCAGATTAAATGTACACAGTGCAGGGACTATAGAGAGGGCTTGGGCTTGGATGGACGGCACAACAGGAACAGCTCTAACCAGTACATGCTATCAACAAGCGACAAGGAAGAGTGATTGACGGCTTCGGGGGGGACACCAGAAACATAACCTCCAAGCCAAAAAAGCCTGAAACAGAGAGGCTAATGGGAAATGTAATTTGTAAATCGGATGGAATTATGGGATGGCCTCTACTGCATATATATATATATATATATTTACACTGAGTGAGGGTTAATGTATTGATGTGGTAATGTGATGAGACCAAGGAAGGACTGGAAGGCCAGACTGAGCTCACATGCTTTGCCCTGGGTCAAGACCTCCAGCGAATGCAAAAAGAGGGGGAAGGGGAGGGGGAATAAGGTTTCCTTTAACCCCCATACCAATGTTGACCCTTAGCACAGATGAGATTTGACATCATTGACAGAAAAATTCTGCTGCTCAGATCCGAGAGAGCGAAGGCCACTGGGGCATGGCCTGCTGGTGAACAGCCACAGCTTGTTTACAGGGTCAGCTGACCATCATCATCATCATCATCAGCATATACCATATATCACATTCCTCATAAAACACCACTGAAGTGATAGCATTCACAAATATACAACCATAATCCAGCACGTGCACACTGAGACAAAGACGCGCTCCGCTCGGGACCTTCACATTTTTAGCTTTTTTTTTCTTTTTTTCTTACAATCATCACCACAACAGCTATGAACATCGAAAAGGTGACCTTTGCTGGAGAAGTGGGAGAGGCAGTGGCCAGTGGTTGCCAAAGATGGATGGGAATGGGATGTGTGGGGAAAGCGGAGGGTGGTGATTATAAGATGCAAGAGATGGCTCCTGGGTTAATGCATAATTCTTTTTTATTCACAGTGATGGGTTCGTCATTTAAAGACTCCTTTCTGAGGCGGCGACAGATTAGACCTTCAGCAGGACAGAGATGGAGAGGCTGAGCCAGAAGACAAGTCCTGATAGGCAGGCGCTTAGCGACATGCTTCCGCCGTACACTGCCCCTGGCCCTGCAAAAGACAGGAAGTGACATGACAAAACATGACATAAGAGCTAGAAAGGTTGGGGGAGAAAGATGACTTATGACAGGATCAGATAACATGATATTTTTGTCTTTCACGATGAGCACCATGTCAGATCAGGCAATCATAGCAGTATAAATTCTCGCCATATCTTGGTTGGGACATTTGTAACACTACAAGTTTGACCCTGACCAATCATTATTCACGTATTTGCAAAACTCTCAGGGATGAGGGTCAAGAAATTCGTCAAGGGCCAGAAAATGCAAAAATTCTCGACTAGTTGGCCTTTTTTAAATCTCGCTCCATTCTCAGGCGTATCATCGGATATAATGATGCTGACCTTAAACCAAGTGACTTTTCAAGCAATTTCATTGTTGCAGTCAGATTTCCAATGTACGAATAAAATCATGAGGGTTTTGCTCGAGTTGGGGCTGTCATGTTGATCATTTGGTGTAAGATGATCAGGATAGCTGTCTTAAGTCTGTCTTTTTCCCCTCGTCTTCCCTTTCGAATACAATCAAATATGTTTAATATTATCTTTAGTCTTGGCTCATGCATATAGGGACCCTGCAAGATCCCCAGTCTTTACAAAACCAGAGATAAATCTCTTGAAAAGTGGTTTGGTGTAATACTGGTGTAACTCTGTGACTAATGAAACACTGTCTTTAGATGTGAGGTGTCAGAATTTAGTCTTTTAAAAGTCTTTTCAAGTCTTCTCGTGTAAGGTTAGTGTGGGGGAGAGCCAAATCACTCTGAATAGTCTACCTGTAAAATATATATATATCAAAGCACTTCCTGTATCAGTTCAATAATACAGTGGAACACATCTTTTATTTTCCGTAGATGATCTGGGATTTTACGGTAAGTTTGGCACTCCTGCTTTCAGTGAAACTCAAGAAAAATTTAATTATAGAAAGACAGTAGACGAGCAAAATACCTATGCTAGTTTTTCGCTGTTATGCTAGCACAGTGTAACAAGTAACTAGCATCAAATATTCCTATCTACTGTACTTAGCTGTCTGATTAATGTTAATGAAACCCTGATTTCAGTGAAACTAAACAAAAATGTAATTGTCGAACGATAGCAGACTAGCAAAATACTATGCTAGTTTTTTGCTGTTATGCTAGCACAGCGTAACAAGTAACTAGCAACAAACATTCCTATCTACTTCTCTGTCTGATTAATGTTAATGAAACCCTGATTTCAGCAAAACTAAAAAAAACCCAAACCTTTAATTATTAAAGACAGTAGACGAGCAAAACGCCTATGCTAGTTTTTCACTGTTATGCTAGCACAGCGTAACAAGTAACTAGCAACAAACATTCCTATCTCCTTAGCTGTCTGATTAATGTTAATGAAACCCTGATTTCAGTGAAACTAAAAAAATATATATAATTGTCGAACGATAGCAGACTAGCAAAATACTATGCTAGTTTTTTGCTGTTATGCTAGCACAGCGTAACAAGTACCTCGCAACAAACATTCCTATCTACTTAGTTGTCTGATTAACGTTAATGAAACCCTGATTTCAGTGAAACTAAAAAAAAAATATAATTGTCGAATGATAGCAGACTAGCAAAATACTATGCTAGTTTCGCACTGTTATGCTAGCACAGCGTAACAAGTAACTAGCATCAAATATTCCTATCTACTGTACTTAGCTGTCTGATTAGTCAATGAAACTCTGATTTAGTGAAACTAAAAAAACAAAAAAAACTTTAATTATAGAAAGACAGCAGACGAGCAGATGCCTATGCTAGTTTTTCGCTGTTATCCTAGCACAGCGTAACAAGTAACTAGCAACAAACATTCCTATCTACTTAGCTGTCTGATTAATGTTAATAAAACCCTGATTTCAGTGAAACTAAAAAAAAAGTAATTGTCGAACGATAGCAGACTAGCAAAATACTATGCTAGTTTTGCACTGTTATGCTAGCACAGTGTAACAAGTAACTAGCAACAAACATTCCTATCTACTTTGCTGTCTGATTAATGTTAATGAAACCCTGATTTCAGCGAAACTAAAAAAAAAAACCCAAACCTTTAATTATTAAAGACAGCAGACGAGCAAAACGCCTATGCTAGTTTTTCGCTGTTATGCTAGCACAGCGTAACAAGTAACTAGCAACAAACATTCCTATCTCCTTAGCTGTCTGATTAATGTTAATG
>JAODVO010000011.1:33870439-33886078 GCA_025400055.1 Notarius lentiginosus
CAATACAGAAGCATGCCTGTATGTGATGCAGTGCCGTCTAAGGGCCCGAAGATCACGGGCACCCAGTATGGTTTTCCAGCCTTGACCCTTACGCACAGATTATTCCAGATTCTCTGAATCTTTTGATGATATTATGCACTGTAGATGATGATGTGTTCAAACTCTTGGAGTATGACCAGGGTTTTATTTCTCATGCAACCGGAGAGATCGGGCTATCTATTTACACAAATATCGGGGTTTTTTTTCAACCAGACCTCATCATGGTTTGTCTCTCAATTCCTACAGCATCGACGTTAACCCCCAGGTTTACCAACACTGGGCTACTGGTGGTGCCTAACCCCAGACTGATGTCAATATGGACCAGATCTTGTATGCGACTAATGAATACAGCATGCTGAGTTTTATGTTTTAAGATATTGCATTTCAACTGTACCTCTAATATGGAGTGCTCGGAGTAGTATCTGCGTGGGCAACGTGCCATGAATCACGAGCAAAGGGTAGACCCTGACCTGACAAGGTTCTGGGTTTGAACCTCATGGCCGACTGAGGCTTTTCTGTGTGGACTTTGTATATTCCCCCAGTGCCTGTTTGGGTTTCCTCCGGGGGGGGACGGGGACTTTGGTTTCTTCCCACAGTCCAAAGACAAGCTGATTCGGTCAACAGGTTTGCCCATAGGTGTGAATATGAGTTTGAATGGCTGTCTGTCTGTGTTGGCCCTTTTTGAAGAATTGGTGACCTCCCCAGGGTGTACCCCACCTCTTGCTTAAAGTCAGCTGGGCTTGGCTCCAGTTTCCCCCACAACCCTGATTCTTTGTGTGCGCATGACATCATGCTCATTTCCCAAACCGGAAGTCTACTATGTTGGATGATAACATCAACCAAGTTAGCGGCGCTTCACATGTGAGCCGCTGCAACGCTTCGCGATATTCTTTTGATTTCATTGCCTTTGAAGAAAGACAATGCCTCCTTTGTGTATGGGATATAATTTCGTTAATAATGCTACTTATGACACGTCACAGTGCTCAGTGCTCGCTGAACTGAAGTGCTCAAGTCACCGACACTCCTATTTAAATGCAGTACCATGTTGTCAACATTTGGCCACCCTATTTGCGCTGTCTATTGAAGATTCTCTTTACGAGCAGTACAATGTTAATAAGGTTACTTGTATTGTAGGAAGATGTGTACCGAATATTTTCAGAGCATGGTTTGCAGTCTGCTTTTTTTTTTTTTAATTTTATTTCTGTTAATCATGAAATGCAACCAAGTCACTATCATTTCATAGAATTTGTTTATTAATGTAAGAAGGTACACCAGACTTGTCACCCAGTATCATGTGGCATAGGAATATTGATATCGGAGCATTTTTACGAGTAAATCAGAACAGTATTGGTATCGATGCATCCTTAATCTGTCTGCAATTTAAAACGCTGGTCTTTCGAGGTATTAAAGTAACCTTGGAATATTGTATTCCTTTCAGAAAGTCTATATTATTATTGTCTCAACTCCTCCCTGTAACTAAGCAAACCTTAATACCTTGATGATAAATAGGAGTAATTAACCTAAGACAGCTCTGCGTCTTTGGGATATAAGGGGGAAAAATGGTGGCTTTTTTGACGGATGCAACAAATACATATCCCTGCACAAACTCGCCTTTTTTTTTTTTCCTTTGGCTTGTTACTTTTCCAGCTGAGCGAGTTCACCGACCATGTGCAGAAGCAAGAGTGCCTCATTCATTATAGATGTCTATCTTGTCACCTGAAATTGAAGCTGTCTGGTCTAATTTGGCGTTCCATGGCCACAGAGTTTGATCTCCAATGAGCACGTTTCTACCATCATGGAATGTTCCTATTTCCACACCTCAAGCTGAGGGTGCAACTTGAATGCCCTGCCCTTAACCGCTAGCCGTACTTGTGTGTTTTTTTTTTTTCTTTTTTTCCCTACTGACTCACTCGATAAACTCTTTGACAGCTGGGTTTATACAAGCATGAAGTTGTTGAGGCAGGATTTTTACACTCTTAAGATCTTCGACCTTTTCAAAAAATTTTAACCTTGGCCATTACAAGGAAAAAAAAAAAAAAGTACAAGAGACTTAAGTTTGACACAGAAGGTGAAAAGCCAAGGCAGTCTTTTGAATTATGGAATTTTTCCTTGCTTTAATTTCTCTTCACTGTATGTTATTCATACTGATGTTCTGTATTAGAAATTGCTCCATATAATTCTGTTAAGTTTCACTATACATTCATGGCATCTCGGTGTTGGCAGGTACTTGGAGTAATTACAGCATTGGTACGACAGTTATGGACTAATCATAAACCTACAGTTGTTGTCAGACGTGTCCATGCATGGACATTAATACCATGGCAATATTGGCCTTTCGGTTATTACTTTGAACTGTTCTTTTTCTGTGGAAGAATGACCGTACACTGTATGTCTTTATTCCTGGCAGAATTCTGGTTGGATATTTGACCATTCTTCTTGGTAGAATTGACGTAGTTTAATAAAATTTCCGTGTTTCCTGGCATGGACCCGACTTTTACCGAAGCACAGTTTCACGTATTTTTGACACGGTTGAAGTCACTCGTTTTAAGCTTAATGTTCACCTGCTTTATCCATTCCATTTGGGGTCATTATCCTGTTGGAACACCCAACTGTGTCCCGGATACTAATGGAAGATTACCTCAGAATTCTTCAGCATGACCTCAAACCTTCATGATTCCACCCGTTTTGTGCAATACACCAGTTCCACTGGCAGCAAAACAGCCCCAGAGCGTGATGCTACCACCACCATGCTTAACAGGTAGTACAGTATTCCTCTGTAGCGCTCATCATTGCAGCCAAGCAACTTGATTGTCTCATCTTACCAGAAAACTTTCCTCCAGAAGCCTTTTTCTTTGTCCATGTGGTCAGCTGCAAACTTTAGTTGAGCTTGAAGGTGTCGATTTTGGAGCAGGGGCTGGTTTGCTTTTTTTAGTAGGACCGCATCTTCGTCCATGGCCATGGCAAGCCTGTGTGTTGGTGGTTCCTGGGTTGTTCCTGACCATCTGAACCAATTTCTTTTCAGCGGAGGGTGAGTGATTGATTGGACCTTCTTCAAACAAAGTGGCTGCACCTCCGAATAACTTGTACTTTCTTACAATTAAGTTTAATTGGTCTTAGAATCTGGAGTTGTTTGTGAAATGGCTCCAGGTTGTGCAAATTCATGAATAGAATAGAATGCTTTTATTGTCACTTCACAAATGTACAATGAAATTTTGTTCATCATAGGAGAGCAAAGCCACTGCATACGCGTGCGCCACCACTCTTGGGCACTTCAGCCCAAGGCTGTCCCATGTTAACCTAACTGCATGTCTTTGGACTGTGGGGGAAACCGGAGCACCCGGAGGAAACCCACGCAGACGCGGGGAGAACATGCAAACTCCACACAGAAAGGCCCCTGCTGGCCACTGGGCTCAAACCCAGAACCTTCTTGCTGTGAGGCAACCATGCTAACCACTACACCACCGTGCCGTCCAATGTAAGACACATTTGCAGCAGAGCTCCACATTTGGTTGAAATGCGAGTCCGTCAAAAAAGTATCCTCTTTGGAAAACCACAAGGATTGTGGTCACCACATCAGTTGTTATTACAGTTACCACCATGGACAAACACTGCTGCACAATACTTGAACATTTGTACTTAAAATCACATACATTTCAAAAGTTTTTCACTTTGTATCCCTTACTCTTGTAGACTATAAGAAAGTGGGTCAATTTTATAAATACACTATATGCCTCTTCTCACCACAGGTAACATGCCCAGAATATGACCTGTAGCTCTGAAATTCTGTACAGTTTATTTCCATTTTCAAAGGTTATTTTTGGCAGCAGAGAAACACAAAAATCTGAGGTTTGACCTTTGAACTATTGTGGACCTGAAAAGTATACTCTGATTGTGAAATGACCCTACTATGGAAAAATGGGCCAAATTTACCCTACAGCTGGGACAAAAGGTAGCAGTCTTGGGGGTAACTGTTAGGGTGCAGGCACTTACGGATGCAGGTGCAGGGGAGAGTGGAAGAAGCAAACTGTAGATGAAGCCAAATCAGTAGATGAGAATTGTAGTCAGAGAAATGGGCAGAGGTCAGTCGATCAGCAAACTGAATAACAGAGGCGAGACTACGAGATGAGGTTGAGGAAACCGTAAACAAAGGTCAATAGCGAAAAGGCAGGCAGAAAGTAAACAGCTTGGTAATGACAGGGGATAAACACTGAACAATACTTCATGCTGACTGGGAGTGAGAGTGGTGTCTAAATAGAGAAGCTGATTATGGAGGAAATGAGTGGTAGGTATAATAATTAGCTGAAGACAGAGGATGCTGTGGTTCTTCGGAAGTGTAGTTTGTGGTGGCCATGTTTGGAGGCTGCTTTGAGCTTGTGCTCTCAACACTGTTATTGACAGTAAGGTCCCAAGAGTAAATTAAAATTGCTTTCACATTTAAACAGATAAATTACTCAAAATAAATTTCACATGCGCATTATTTAATTCTATCAAACTTCAGGATAAATATAACAAAATAACACATCTTACATGAACCTGTATTAGACTGCTAACAGGTTAGTTGTTGTTTGTTAAGTAGAGTCTATCCTGAATTCATTTTTATTTAACAGTTTAATTGATGGCTATTGCAATATTGCAATCTTACTCAAACTCTGTCAATGACTAATGAAACCAGTGTTTAAATAGCTATGGGAACATAATAAGTGATGCTACCCCTGAAAGACATTTGGCTCCATTATCTCCACAAGCAGTGACTCCATAACAGGATTTTTAAAATGTGTGTGAAATAATACTTTTTTCAATTAAATTTATGGTTCCTTTAACATAGATAAATATTAACTTAAACTATACAAATCTTATTTTTGTGTATGTATGTATGCTCATCCATCACCATTGTGAAGACGACCATTATATCAGAGTAGTTAAATTAGGCTCTATGTGTTCGAAGATAACTGATGAGGCCAATTTGAGCATGAAAATATCATCCACATATTGGGCAAAAGTGTTCAGTAATAGCTAAAGAGCTGCTTGCTGCCCTCGTCTTATGTACCTCACATTTCTTCATACACTCTGCCAAGTGTGACGAGTAAATGTCACTAAAGCCCTTATTTATGGCAGCACTCCAGGAAGGACGTTCTTGTGCAAGGCTGTCCCATGAATCGGTGCAAATTCCTTATTTTTTCAGAGACACTTTGAGACTGTCTTTGAATCTTTTCCACTGACCTCCAGTGGATCTTTTACTTCCTGGTCTCCCCACATCCAGCATTATTTTTGTAGCTATTACAACACTGACAAAATTCTATCAAAGTCATTTTATTTTCACATAACTGGGAAAAATTCCTAGCAATGGAAACCATTTAACTCTATCAAGAAGTCTCATCTCTCAAGAAGTTATTTTTAAAAATAGAACATGGGGTGGGGAATTTTACCATGATTCATTGATGACAACTGTTTCAGAGTTTATTTAATACAAGAAGAGTATTATTGTTTATTTAATAAAAGAAGAGCTGAAAATTTGTAACAAATCACACAACTCAAGTTTTATATGAGGGTTGCTTTTAGGGTTAGGTGCAAGATTAAGCTTTGTATATTTTCTTCCAACTTCATTCATATTGTATCAGGCATGCTTCTTTAGCATTTGGCTGCCTCCTTAAACATGTCTTCATGAACCACAACCTCTGCATCTGCACAAAGGTCGTGGTCTATTATGCAGTCTGCATCTTGACCCTCCCTTCTCTATGGATGTGAAGCCTGGATGTTGTACAGGAAGCAAATCAGGTCCCTTGAAGCCTTCCATATGCATTGCCTCCAATGCATCCTTGGAATGACTTGGGAGGACAGGATCTCCAACATGTAGATCCTCAACAAGGCTAACTCCACAAGTGTGGAGTCCATGATCCTCCATCATGTCCTCCAATGGACTGGACATGTCATCTGAATGACCCCCAACTGAATGCCCAGGATGGTCTTCTACAAAGAACTCACAGAAGGGACCCTCTCCTGTGGAAGACCCAAGAAGCATTGGAAGGACTTCTTGAAGCGGTCCCTGCAGTTGTGCAACATCCTTCCTGCCGATCTTGAGATCCTTGCCAAGGGCCATGTGAACTGGAAGCAGACTGTATCCCAGGGAGTCCGCTACTTTGAGGAAGAATGGACCAGGCTGAGGGAGGAGAAACAGGCCCAGCGACACCTTTGGCAATTCCTCCCATCTGCTCCTGCACCTGGTCCCTTCACCTGTTGTCATTGTCCCAGGATCTGCCAGTCCAGGATTGGCTTCTCTCTCATGAGCAGGCACATGAGAGGCAGCAACAGATGATGACAACCCCAACAGCAACAGCAGCAAGACTTGTGAAGGCAAAGAAGACAACAAAGAGGAGGACCTTGTCATCGTCAAATATTGACAGACAGTCATAACTAACTAACTCATTCATATGAATTTAAATGAAAGACAACCTTGTTCATTTAAATACATCTAGATTAGTGGAATAATCTGGATAATGGAGAGTCCTAGTCTCTGAACTCTGAACATGTCAACTGTACTTCTATACTGAACTTGTAGAAATACAGTGAGGAAAAAAAAGACAAATCCCAGCTGCAAGATTGACGACAATGATCCGATGAACCCTTTTGGAAGAAAGTGTGATCCCAGCAATTTTCAATGCCATTTTGACACCCTGCTACTTGAAGGGGAGGGAAAAAAATCAATATTTGATTATAAAATGTATATTCCTTATCTTTCTTCTAGTTATCCAGACAAAATCTTGTTATCTGTAAATGTCTAACCTTGGCAAGGTTGGAGCAGATTATCAACTGGTCAGCAGTGCTGTTATTTTCCTTATGATTCATCACTTGTGTAGAATGTTATGAACATGCAATGTTACATTTTTATTCAATTTCAAAGATGCTGCAGGAATACAGATAACTAGCGAATGAGCCTAAAGAGCTGACAAGCCCTAATAATACTAACACCTTTATGCATTTCAGTTAAGACACATTATGTCTTAGCACATATGCAAATGACTCATTCAAACCTGCTAAACAAAGAAATAAATTAGAGTTATATGAAATCATCAGTCTAATTTGCAACCACAAGCCTCATTTATTATATTCTTGAGCTTAATTCAGCTGACTGCCTAACAATGTGTTTCAAGGTTTGTGTAAGTAATTTTCTTCAGGCTCCTCTTCACGTCAGTCCACCAAGGCCTTTCTCCTTGCACGCTATCAGTATGTTTAACCTCTGAAATTAAGAACGCAATTACAATTACACAAAAGAGGAGACGCTGCTTCATTCTCCTCAGGCTGCCATTATGGGCATTATGGTAATTAACTGACAGAAGGTCAAAGGCAAGGTGTGTAAAAGTAATCAGCGCCACACATTTCCTGCATTCCAAATGCTGGGATGAAAGGGCAAGGTTTGGTGAGTTTATTAGCCACAGTGAAGAGAAAAAAAGTCAGCTTTTCTCACATTACAGAGGAAATCTGTTGGAGGGACTTCAGACATTTGCTATTTTAAGGAGTGTCTGTGAGGCAGAGATAGGGAAAGGTTCACAACTGGGTCAGTCATTTATTTATTTAGGGCGGCATAGCGGTTAGCACTGTCGCCTCACAGCAAGAAGGTTCTGGGTTCAAGCCCAGCAGCTGATGAGGGGCCTTTCTGTGTGGAGTTTGCATGTTCTCCCCAGGTCTGTGTGGGTTTCCTCTGGGTGCTTCAGTCCCCCCAGTCCAAAGACATGCAGGTTAGGTTAATTGGTGGCTCTAAATTGACCATGAGTGTGAATGGTTGTTTGTCTCTATGTGTCAGCCCTGAGATGATCTGGTGACTTGTCCAGGGTGTACCCCACCTCTCACCCATAGTCAGCTGGGATAGGCTCCAGCTTGCCCGTGACTCTGCACAGGATAATGTCCTACAGATAGTGGATGGATGTTCAGCTGGCTAAAAGGAGTCAATTAATCCATTTTGGTTCAATTTCATATGAAAGAAGTCACAAGCCAAACTGAGACCAAGTCATGACCAAGACCAGAGTGTATCAAGACCAAGAGTTTGAGGGGTTGAGATCAAGTCAAAACCAGGATCAAGGAAAGACCTGTTCCATCCATCCATCCATCCATCCACCAAACATGATTGGTGTTTATTTCCTACATTTGGTTATCAGGCCTAATGGTTAGAGAAGCAGCTTTGGGACTGAAAGATTGCCAGTTCAATTCCCTGGACCAGCAGGAATGGCTGACGTGCCCTCGAGCAAGGCACCTAACCCCCAACTGCTCCCTAGGCTGCTCTGGGTCAGAGCATCTGCTAAATGCCTGTAATATAATATCATATAATGTTCCCATGAAGATACCCACAAAGATGAAACTGAGCTGTCAGACTCAAGCCCAAGACTGTAGTGTTAATCCTTAATTAAACCATAACTGTCTTTATCAAGACCACCCAAACTGAGACCAAGTCATGACCAAGACCAAGACTTTGAGGGGTTGAGATCAAGTCAAAACCAGGACCAAGGCAGGGCAAGACCAAGTCAAGACCAGGACCAGACCAGTTGGTGTGAAGGGGGTGGGGGAGGGGTGATGGCTGTTCACACTAACAAAATTTCCAAATTAGCAATGAGTCACGTTACTGGTCGCATTTGAAGCAGGGCATTTTACATCCAATCATAGTCACGATGTTAACAAATAAATCAAGCAATTTAGTGAAATCCCCACAGCTGTGGTCTTGACTGGTCTTGAAATAAAATCCAGACTCCTTTATGTCTGAGACAGAGACAAGACCAAGTAAAAATGCGGTTGATTCCGAGACAAGACTGAGACCTTCAAAAAGTGGTCTTGAGAGCTACAACACCAACATAAAGGTCTTCCATGATCAAGCTGGACATTGCAGTGGTTCTTCATAAAACAAATGTCAAATCAACAGAAGAGGAAATTCAGTTTCACACATAGTGTAGGATAAATTGCCAGATCACTGTCATTTGACTGAATTTTTTTCCTGAGGTAATTCTCTTTTGCTCATGGACTTCACAAGTGGCACAAAGATGCAATTTAGAGACGCCAGTCCAGTGACGGATACTGAAAAGGTGAGTAGGTTTTAATAATTTATCCCGCTTGAAGATCGGCTAGAGTGATTCACCTTTTCTACACTTAATTTCTGTTTTTAAAGCACTCTCATTCCCAGCATTTCCTCTACAAGTTGCAAGAACCATGAAGTTCAAAAAAACATCGTGCTAACGTAAAATCCATAGCTGCGTTAACAAATGTTTTCTAAATGTCATGTTTCTAAAAGATTGCAAATTACTTTGAGAGATTTTTTTTTAGTGTTGAAGGGATGTCCGTTCCTGCTGAAACAGTCCACACATGACTACACCCTTGTCCTCTGTCCTACAAGTGGCCACTTGTGTGATTTCCGAGTTGTGAAGGGAAATCAACAAGCATGTGGTTAAAAACAGCATTTTGTTTGGTACATTTCAGAGGACAGCCAGGGGTCAGTTTCTACACCACTTTCAACCTTGGAAAACTAATGTCCTAATCGTCCACATGGTGAACGTGATTAAGCAGGACATGTTCCTGGATCAACACTCTTTATAAACAATAGCCGTTTTTACACCAAGATCCTGCAAGAAGATCTTTCAATATGGCAGATTTGGTTGTTTCCAATGAACCAAGGGTGGCACGGTGATGTAGTGGTTAGAGCTGTTGCCGCACAGCAAGAAGGCTTTGGGTTCAAGCCTAGTGGCCAACAGATGCCTTCCTGTGCAGAGTTTGCATGTTCTCCCTATGTCTGGATGGGTTCCCTCCAAAGACATGCAGTTAGGATAACTGGCTACGCTAAATTGTCCATAGGTGTGAGTGTGCAGAAAGGAACTGGCCATCCTACTGCTGCAATTCTGGCCAAGTCAACCAAACATGGCTCATCTCAAGCCTGGATTGGGTTCGGCAGGGACAACGATGACGCTGAACCAAGCAAAGTCAGCGTAAGGCTGTATTCAGACATTTTTTTTTTTGGTCATTATGACTTTTTCATCTGAAAAAGTTTTCGAATGACTATCCCATAAATGAGCACTTCTTTCACATCAAAGATGAATGCTTGCGTGCAAAAAAGTGACATTTATTTTTTCGCAACAGGTTCGATTTTTCTAATATTGCATCCATACAGGGAATCTAAATGGATGGTCCAGAAAACATAACTGCGTGCATAACCCGACACTGAATACAAGCAACTTTAAATGCATAAACGTTGACGTACATAATTTTTTAACTTAAGTCGCTGATTTACGTAGCTAACTCTGCGATCTGAACATGAACCGCAATCTCAGAATTAAAAAATGTTTGAAAACTTCAAGAACTAAACAAAGACGACTGTAAATTACAGTTAATTGGCACTCAAAGTCAAAAGTAAGGTTCAGCATTTTCGATATTATCTAATCAAGTCCCAAACGCTGGATAATAATCCCAAGACTAAAACCAAACCCTGATTGCTTGAGTGATAAAAACTCTGTCGATGTTGGTGTGATTGAGACCATATTGCTGACTATTACAGCCTGGACTACCCATTACCATTTTAGCAAGCTTCCTTCCACATTACCATCAGCCTCCTTTAACCTGATGCTCCTGGAGGACTGTAATCCAAACTCTTAGCTTCCTTTTAATTCTCTGCCATGAGACATTTTTGGATTCTGTCCAAACTAATGGTGTTGTGTGGAGCCCTGCTTTCCTACCGCTCTGTCTTCTACAACTCATGCATGTGATTATGTTCTAGCTCGACTGGAATACGTTGCTTGATTACACCCAACAGTTTTGTTTCGCATCCACATACATTATCGCCACAGATGCTGTCTGTGTCTGTTGGATGACCTCTACGACCTATAAAGTTGCCAGAATGTTGGATTTTTTTTGTGTGTGGAGTTTTTTGGAAGATTGCTACGCAATTAACAATTTATACCACTACTATGGAGTTTTTTTCCCTCCATCTTTAATCAAGAGCGTGGGCTTTCAATTTGAGAGCAGTATTTGTTCATTTCACATTCAATTTCTGCAATGTTTTCGCTCAAAACCTGCCCTCGCTCTCAAATACTCCCTGCTTGTGTGCAGATTTGCTCTCCTGTATTATCACAGCGACAGTTCTCCAAGACCAATAGTTTGGTAAAACATGAAATGTTTTGGGTTTTTTTTTTTTTTTTTTCACATTCCCCGTAAATATAGTCAATCAACCAAGACATGTTTGGTGTCCAGAGTTTGTTTCTTTCATTTCGGACTGAAGTTCTAAGGGGGATTTTAGAATCATACAAACTACACAAATTTTTGCCTCAAATAACATCAACTGGTTCAACATTCTCATTTGTCCTATCAATTCGAAGAAGACATTCATTCTTAAAGAAATCATATACTGTGCAAATCATATTGGAGCTAATGTATATTATTCTATCTACATACACTGGATATGAGCAATCGTGCAGTCTGATTGGCTACTCTACTACTAGGATATCAGCTCATATACCATGAGCAGAGAAAAATAAAATGGCGGAGCGTGTTGCTGAACCAACCGAGGATGAAATAAAAACTCTACTCGGAAACAAAACCCCAAAAAATACAAAAAGGCAACAAAATATGGAATTTGATGGTAAGAACATATCTGTTTTTATTTTTCAAGAAGTATTATCGCATTTTTCACAAATTGCTCCTGTCATTTCACCGGTTTGTTTACATTCTAAGCGGAAATTATTTTGTCGGACGTTTTGCATCAAGTTTTGTTATTTATCGAATTTGCGAAAAATAAAAATGCCCCGTTTCTGAAAATCCAGTGAACGTGGATAGAATAAAACAGTTATTCCACTCAATCTCATCATACATGGCTTATAGCCGCGATCAGTTCATGTACGACTCGATTTCGTGGAATAACTGTTAAATATTTTACTCTTCAGACATATTATCCATGACAAGTATTATAATATATTGTACTGTATAATATATTTGTTTCTAGTCACTTCAGCACTTTTATTTGGATGGAAGCATCTGTCAAGACAGATGGTGGTATGATTTTCTCACACGGTTGCTGACAGTGCAACCTCCTTATCATATCCTTGCATGGGAGCTACTTAGAAATGAAAGCTGCGATCACAAATTTATGCTTATCGTTAAAATGTGCCTATGGGAGCCTTTTTTCCCCCTCCCACTTTATTTGAAAGAGAAACTCAAAAATGCTGAAATACCTAAGCTAAAAATGAAGGGGTAAACAAAAAACTCGCAGGCTATCAAGAGTTAATTTGCAGCTTGAAAAACAAACCACTTTACGGTAGCATTTCATTAATTATCGGGCATTAGGTGCTACTGTCACGAGCAATTAATATCAACACCCCCCCCAAAAAAAAAAAAGAAGAAGAAGAAATGGTGCATTACTTAAAACTGGAGCAGTCTTATACAGAGTTCTTCTAACTTGGCTTCATTTCGTGCCAAGGGAACTGGTCTTCAGGTTAGACTAATTGACTTGTACATTCCCGTAGTGGCTAAAAGCATGAGAAGGTCGCTTATTAAATTGCAGATTGTCTCTCTTCGCTTAGATTCAGAGGAGAGAGAGAGAGAGCGAGAAACACGAGAGCAGCTGCTTTACAGCTTGCTATGCGCCAGCCCATCAAAAGCAGGAGGCTGTGTTCAACGTGTCTCGTGGATCAATCAATGCTACTTTGTCGAGTCTTTGGCTCTTTGGCGAGGCTACAGCAGACAACAATCTGTCTCTTGATCCACGAGTTAACCAGCACCAATTGCTCTTATTTGGCAAAAACAAATCGGTACGCTATCAGCTCCAAAGCCAACAAAATGAGAGAAACGCATACTGTATAATCTGAACATGATGGTTTACTGAGGTTTTGTGAACACCGACTGTACATTTCACCTCAGACTTGATCCTAATTCAAACAGGACCACAGTCTCCAGATCTCCGGCGTCTGATGTGGTTCCTGGAGTCACGCTGGGAGGCCGAGGAAAGCGATGGGCGGTGTGGAAGCTGCTCTTAGTCACATTCCGCAGCTGCAGCGACAGTCTCGAGGCCGACGTGTCTACTGTGATTAGGTTCCTAATGACTGCAGAAATTACAGCCTTGGTGGCAGGCCCAGCAGTATGCACGGGGTATTTATAGCAGAGGACACTTGGAGGAAGAGGAGAAGAAGGAGGAGGGGATGGGGATGTAAGCATGTCTCTGTAGTTGGTAAACTAAAAAAGTACTCACTGGTTTCAAGAGGACATCGCGTACCAATGGAGTATCTTCAAATTATAAGCAGAGTATTAAGATATATCTCACTGGTCTCGAGTGACACGTGATCCATTGTGAAGTCCATGATAGTCTAAGCTACCGTACTTTCAAGACGAGACACCATTTTTGTCATTCCCTTTAACTGAAATCTGCTTAGGCATGTCTTAGGATGTCAGACACTGCCAAAACAAAACCAAAAAACGCGTTTGGTTATGTCTGCAACTATCTTCGGATGTACAAGATGGATGAATGTGCAATCCAAGCAGCTCGTCCACACGCACGGATAAATCTGAATGTTTGAAGCAACGAGACGTTGCTTTTTATGCTTAGGGGTTTCAAATAGGGATTTGTGTGTGGAGACTGACAGGAAAGCCTATTTTTAAACCGCTTTTGTATTCATTTCTTTCCCTTTTTTGTTCCATGGTTGTGGGATCATATAACTGTACCACTGGGAGGGAGAAGGCCTGCCCTGCCCTGCCCTGCCCACGTCTTCCTCAGAGAAATTCTCAATGGATTTTACATTTCACTGGAAATCTTAATAGGAACTGGGTCTCCACTGACCTTGGGTCTGGCTAACTCTTTCAGAATGGATAAAATATAGTGCCATGTTCAGAATTCGTGACTTAAAGCGATGAAGCAGGAACAAGTGCAACAATATCTAAAAGATGAAACCAGAGGGATTGTTGTTCTTGTGAAATAATTCATTCATAACTCGTAGAACAAATAGATCAATATCACAGACACATGCGTTAAACTGCACTGTTCTTGCATTTTGTCGGAATTTATTTCAATCTCGCTCCGTCCAGAGAACATTCGATCCTCGCTGTCTGGATCTTCCCGTCCAGTCCCTCCTCCACCGTTTGGTTTGTTTGCCCGTTTTGTTATGAGCGTGTCCATCTCCACTGATATGAACAGTGTGCCGAGACTGCGCATGAGAGTTTGGGGATTTGCTGCTCTTTGTCAGGAATCCCTGAATGTGAACGATTCTCCAGTTTGTAAAGCTTCTCTGCACTCAGCCACGAAGACAAGCTGGCAGAGTAAGAAAGAATGTAACGAATGGAGATTTTAGAGAGTTTTGAGAGCTCAGATTTAGTTAATGAAGTCAGATCAGCAGATCAGATTGACTTTGTATGTAATCTAACATTTGAGCCACTCGAGTATTGATCGCGTGAGCTTCTGGAGGTTTGTGCTTTGCTCTTGTGTGGCAGATGAATGCATAAAGCATACACAAAAGTGTAAATCCCTTTATTAAATGCAGAAATTGCTGATGGAAAGATGAATTAACAAGAGTGCACTGAGAGCACAATATCCCCCGCTGGCAACTATATCTATGCTATAATGCTGGTAAAATGCGACTGAATTGAACGAAATTGCAATATGCGTATTAACGACATATAACAAAGAATCCTGTCGAGTTTCATGAAATTCCTCCAAACATTGTGAGAGGAGTTGATTTCAGAAGGTGAGCACACTTCCCGAGACGGACAGACAGACATTGGTATGACATAATCCCCCTTCGGGCCTTTCGGCCAGCGGGGGATAATAAGAAATGTGAGGGAAGTTGATTTCAGAACGCAAGCACACCTTGATGAAATTGCCAGTGTACAAGTTTCTTAATAATCAAAGGCATAACTTTGGTAAAATCTGCCCAAATTAAATGAAATTTCAATATGTGTAAAAGTGTCATATAGCAAAGCCTTTTGCCAAGTTTGGTGAAATTCCTCCACAAATTGTGAGAGGAATTGATTTCAGAAGAACGTACACCCTCATGAAACTGTCAAAGTACAAATTATTTAATCAAGGGTCAAAACTCTGGGAAAATTTTCACAAACGAAATTAAATTGCAATCTGCGTATTACCATCATACAACATGGCGTTTTGCCAAGTTTTGAGAAATTCGTCCAAAAATTGTGAGAGGAGTCGGTGTCAGAAGGCGAGCACACCATCACGAAACTGTGAAAGTGCAAGGTTGTCAATCAAGGGCTGTAACTCTGGTAAAATGTGACCAAATTGAATGAAACTGCAAATGCAAGATGTGTACTTCCGACATATAACAAAGAATCTTGCCAAGTTTCATGGAATTCCTCCAAATATTGAGAGGAGTTGATTTCAGAAGGTGAGCACCCTTCCTGAGACGGACAGACACTGCCATGACATAATCCCCCTTCGGGCTTTTCGGCCAGTGGGGGATAAAAAGTAAACTCCTTTTGAAATACGCAATTTCATTCAGCAGTACTTTCAGCTTCATACATTTCCAAATAATACAATTGTTATAATTACTATATTATATTATACAACCCCGATTCCAAAAAAGTTGGGACAAAGTACAAATTGTAAATAGAAACGGAATGCAATAATTTACAAATCTC
>JAODVO010000011.1:34266079-34277597 GCA_025400055.1 Notarius lentiginosus
CCGGGAGTCTAACACCATTTGCCAAAGTTAACTTATTAAGGTAACTTTCACGGTCTTTTGTTGATAATCCCCTTGCATAGCTTGACAGGCTGTTTAACTCCGCCACACTTCCGTTGCCAAGCTGCATGCGCAACCGTCTTTATTTACAAACAGTAAATGGGTCTATACAGTGAAGTGACGTGAATATGAGCATCAATACAGTGACTCGGCACAGCCTAACCTTCACTGAGACTTAAAAAGAAGTGCATTTATATTCAGGGATCTTTCGGAGTGTGTTGTGCACGCTTGGGACCCAGTCATTATTAGAAACACCTGATACCGATTTGAATGCAATCAGCACGTTTAGAAATTTCTCTAGTTTTCTCGTTGATGATGAATTACTTTTGGTAAATTAAAAAATCTGATGTCTTTGTTTCATTTAAAACGATTTGCACATCCAAAAACGCAGCAAAACCTTCCCATACCGATCAATAACAATTAACTCGTCAGAATAAAGCACTACAAGCATGCCTCCTGTCATGGCAGCGTAGTTACCGTTGCTATGAGGGTCCCATGATGGTGCAAAGCTTCTACAGAATGCCATGTCATACTTTTTAGCCATTCATAGTTCCATTTAATGTTGTAGAACGCCTGAGAAACAAGTTAGCTCCTGTTATCACTTATGTTATAGCCACTATAAACACTCGTTCCCTCACTAGCTTCTCTTCTTGCTCGCTCTCTCTCTCTCTCTCTCTCTCTCTCTCTATAATAAGAATTTTAAAGTTACAGTTTTACCTGCAGCTCGTAAAAAAAAAGTGCTGACATTGGATCCTCCTTATATAACTGTTAAACAAATGTGTCTTTACATAAAACATCACCAGATCGATAATAAAAACATAATCGATAAAAACACAATGTTTTTTATCAGTTTACATGGAGTGTGGAGAACAAGTGCCTTTGGAGCTGCTGTGATAGAAAATGAATCAACACCTTCTGACCACTTTTTCTGATTGAACGCTAAATATCGATGTTTGTTTGCATTTTACCTAATTGTAACATACCATCTTCCAGAAAATCATCTTCAGAGCCCGAAAGAACTCAAGCAAGAACTCGGTCAAGGACACGCTGAAAAACAAGAAGAAGAAGAACAACACAACAGAGAAGGAGCTGGACGATCAGAAGATCCAGGATGGAGTGGGGAAGGATGGCAAAGAGAACACAGATGAGAACAAGGGTCAAAACAACATCAGTGGAGACAATGACGGGACAGATGGAGAGACGATGCAGAACGAGCGAGCAGACCTGGAGGAAAGGGACGAGAGAACGACGGAGGTGGAGGCAGAAGTGAGGAGAGAGATGGGAGTAAAATCGATGAATGGAAAGCAAGAAGAGGCAGATGATGAGATAGAGACTCTTTCTGACGTGAACAATGGAGAGATGGAAGGTGAAGAGGTGGAGAAAAGTGGAGAGGAAGCCTACCATCTGCATAACGGCTTAGATGAGCAAGAACCATCAGCAAATGAGGTGCAAGATGAAAACAGCATTGATGTCGAGGATGTAGATTCAGCCAATCAGGAGTAAGAATTTCTGCTGCCATGAATGTCACACAAAAACCTCGTCTGTTTTTTTTTTTTTATTTGTTTGTTTGTTTTTATCAGTATAAGCACTGGATTTTATGACCAACACCCGGATGTGTATGATATATATGAGGAGCTCAAGACAGAAAACACTTTTTCTTCACCTTGCTCTCAAATTGTTCAAAATCGACAAAGCAGCAGATGCATCCAGTGGACTTAAAGACTGTACCATGAGGAATGGTGGAGACCATTTTTTGCGAAAGGCAATCTGTTCTAAAGAAGATATCATCACCTCCGTTTGTTTACATGTCCGAATATCAATGCTGAGTCGCCAGTTTGTGAGGTTCGGCAACCTTCTAGGCGCAACCAGTAACCAGTTTATCAGGTCTTTGTATGTATAAGGGAATACACCCACCCTGGATGGGACACCGATCCAGAACCAAATATTACCAACATCCATTTCTATTGTCCCATCAGAGAATTGTAAGACATCCATCAGAAAACAATAAAACCATGACATCCACGTAGAACCAGTCACTGACCCCAAGGACCGTTTACATTGTGATATCTGGTATGATGAACCATTAAAAACCGTTACGAACCTGGAGTGGTCGTAGCAGCACTGAACGGCAAAAGGCATTGGATTTGCTGTAAAGTCCCACCTCACCCAGAAACTTACCAAACTCCCAGAAGGCATCAATGATCTCCTGATGACACTTCAGCTCCCACTTAGAAGCAAGAAAAATGCAACGTTGTTTCGTGCTTATGCTCCCATAATAGATAAAACGCATCGCTGAGGCCCAGAAGAAACGAGCTGCATGGAAGACTCGAACTATCACCACCCCCAGCACACCACCTACCTATGTGTGCCTGACATGTAGGTATACCTTCAAAGCCCGGATTGGCCTCATCAATCACCTCAACCATCACCCACCAAATTGAAGTCATGGTCATCTTCGACCCTGATGTATGAACATCATCATGATGAACCATTACAAACTAGCAGGAATCAATGAATCAACAGAAACCTGACCAGCCACACCATACCCTATTTATCAATGAAAAGAGATCATCAAACGGTCCATGTCTAACCAGATATTCCTGTTGATTTAATGAATGGTGTAAAGAAATCCATTAGAAAACTATAAAACCATCAAATGCACCAAGAACCAGTAACTGCTCCCATGGTTCAATACTAGGTCTATTTTCATTGTGATATTTTAGTATTTTTCTTATTACGAACTATTTCAAACCACCAGGAGCCACCAGAATTTGGCCAGTCTTACTCGACACCATTTTTCAATGCAAAACCATGATCACATGACCACCTCTGAACTTAAAAATACTGCATTTCCAGCAGGAGATATGATATGAGTGTATATGTAAATGGGCTGCTGTGGTAGATCTATGGCAGCTGGACCTGATAAAATGGCCAGTCGTTGAAGGTAAAATACCTGATAAACGGGCAACTCAGTGTAGACTGTGATCCTCCTCCAATACACACTGAGCAGAACAATGTTTTGAGCAGTCAGCATTAAAGGAACATTTTGATGCCAGCCGAAAAGAAGAGTTTCCTATTTAGAGACAATCTACGCTGACTCTGCAACAGACTACGCAGACGTTGTTGGGTTTTTTTCCCCTTTTGGTGTATTTCTGACTCACCGAGGTAATGAATGTCAAAATCCCCTGATGTCTGCAAAATCTCCAGAAACCCAAAAACGAACAGCACTCAAGAGCCTGACAGTCAAATGAGGTCCTAATCCTCTCTACCACAAAGCAACTGTTACCATGCGAGCAGCACAACATCCATTTTTCAGGCACCTCAACTCAACATCTGTGACCTTTGGAGTATCGCAGGATAAGGATGCACCTATTAGCTGAATGTCATGACCGCTCGTTTATTTGTAACGAACGACAGGAGTTTCATTCAACTCCCGATCCATGATTCATTTGACACTCTGACAGCCAGACGTATGCTGTCCTACGTCTCAAAGCGTGAATTTCTGTCCGTGTTAAAGATCTTACGATTTCAAAAGGAGAGCTCGTGTCAAGTGGGTTTGAAGCCGGCACTGTGCTCCTGCCAGTCGCAGCTGAGGGGATTATGATGGGGGGGGGGGGACCGACAGGGAGAAGAATTTTAGTGTTCACATGATGCTGACTGTAACTTCCCGGACAAAGATTAAGCTCGGGAGTTGAAACGATTTTCCACGGAGAATCAGCAGTGACGCTGCCGATTAGCACAAGACTTAATCTGTGCTCGGGAAACTGGCCAAGCGAGTGTTTTTAATGCCAGTTATTTCGTGTGGTGAGTGGAACAGAAAAATACATAAATGCGTGTGGATTGTGGGCTGGCGCTGTTCACACGCACTAATTTACCCTGGCTCCTTGTGTCTTTGCGTTTTGTTCAGCATTTCTATCCACATTTGGTTCATTTCTATTTCGATGTGATGCGTTTCATTTGTTTTAATATTTCCCACTCTTGTTTTTTGAATAATAACATGAAGTATCGCTTATACACAAGGGTTAAAGACGAAAAGGAATTGCACTCACCCGGCCACTTTAATAGGAACTTGTTCTTGATTCTAAGATCCCTGTTCTTGGCTGCAGGAGTAGAATCCAGTGTGGTTGCATGCCGAGATGCTTTTCTGCTCACCACGGTTGTAAAGCATGATTATATGAGTTACTATATCCTTCCAATCTGTCCATTTTCCTCTGACCTCCGTCTCTTATCAACAAGGCATTGGTTTCCACCCACAGAACTGTCGCTCACGCACTTGATGCTTGTTTTTCGCACCATTCTATCTGTGTAAACTCTCAAGACTGTTGTGTGTGAAAACCCCAGGAGGAGATCAGCAGTTTCTGAAATACTCAAACCAAAAATACTCATCTGGATCAAACCAACACCCATAGTACAGTGAAAGAAAGTCACACTTCACTGTGAGATCACAATTTTTCCCATTCGGATGTTTGAACATCGTGAACATTAAAGAACTCTAGCTCTTGATTTGTATCTGCGTGATTTGATGCATCGTGCTGCTGTCAAGGGATCGGCTGATTAGAGAACCGCATCAAACCGAAGCAGGTGGAGCTACTGGGTGTTCCTAATAAAGTGGCCAGTGAGTGTATGTGTCTGAGTATAGCTAAAAATGTGCCTTATACAGAGATGGACAAATTGCTTGCAGAGATTCAACAACCAGAGAAAGAAAAAAAAAAACTTCTTGTTGCCTTTCTGAAAACAAAGCAGACGTTTTTAATTGGTATGGAGCTAATTAACAGTTATTCCATGAAATCGAGTCGCACATGAGCTGATAGCTAACGAGTCGCGTAGCACCGAGTTGGCTATCAGCTCATGTACGATGAAATTGACTGAAATAACTGTTTTATTTCATCAACATTCACTGGATTTTGAGAAACAGAGCATTTATATTTTTATTTTTTGCAAAATCGATAAATAAAAACTTTACACAAAACATCTGACAAAATCATTTCTGCTTAGAATGTAAGCAAACCGGCGAAATGACAGGAGCAATTTGTGAAAAATGCTATAATAATAATTCTTGAAAAAAGAGACGTTCTTACCAACGAATACTTTTATTCCATTTCTTGTTGTATTTTTGTTTTCGAGTAGAGTTTTATTTCATCCTCGGGTGATTCAGCAACACGCTCTGCCATTTTGTTTTTCTCTACTCGTGGTATATGAGCTGATATCTTAGTAGTAGCGTAGCCCATCAGAGCATGCGATTGCTCACATCCAGTGAATGTAGATAGAATAAGTTTAAATATAATCACGATAGTTGTTATAAGTACAGTTCGCAATACTTGTTCTGAATCCAACCACCTGCTGCACTACACACATCAACCGAGGCATGATCTTGTTTACAGGACGATATATTATGAGTCAGATTAATTTGCGTTCACGTGAGTGTAGCTCAATCAGGAACACGCAGGTATGTATAAACGCACGAAAAATAAAATTTGGCGCAAATTAAATTAAACACTAACCAGACATGAACTGAAAAATATGGTGCGACGTGAAGACCGAACACCACTAATGACACCACTTGCTGACATTTTGTCGAGCGAGCAAATACAAAGTACGACATTAGAAACATTCTTAAAAGAGGATAATAATCAAATATAATGAATGTTTCATTTAATTTCGTCTAAATGCACTAAACTAGCTAACAAGCTCTAAAACACTGAGGTTGTTCTTGTGGGCTGGTTAATGAATTTATGATTTGTCCATCCTTGGTTATACTATAGTGGTTAGTTGTTTTGGGTTTTTTTTGTCTTTCTTTGACAATTTTCTGCATTTTAAAAATAACACATTTGTACCAGAAGCATCCCTGTGACTATTATAAAGCCATTTCTTTCTTTCTCTCGTTATTTTTTAAGTACAATTTTGCAAACCCTGTTTCGTCTTTGACCCATAAACAAACAAAATCTGATGCATTCCATATCAACCGAAATAAATCAGACATTTTGTCCTGCAAACGAACCAGAAACCAAGCGTGTGTGAATGGCAGTGTGAACGTTTCCTCAGTTCAATGCTAAGTGACCTTTTATTCTCGTGTCTTGTGATGGAGCAGCGTAGCTCGACGGAACGTTTTATCATTGTTATGTGATGCTGTTATTGTCTCTCACAATGTTTATTATTACTAAACAGGGAAAAAAAACGCTCTGTACACATCTTGGTCGTTTCATCTTCTTATCTTCAGCTCTTTTTAATGCTGAACTGATAATTGTTACGTTCTTCTGAGAGGTGGTTAAGTGTACTTTGTGTTCCAATGCTGTCTCGTCTGCCGAGTGTGTAATTCAGGTTGTCTGCCTGTCTGTCTGTCATCCACGTTTCTGTAGTGCTGAGATAAGATTCGTTACTGTCGATTAGCAGTCAGGTTTAGAGCGCTCTGTGAATCGTGACTACCTGAAAGGGCCTTAACCAAAATCCGCTGTTGCTTCGTAGATGCTGGACGTCAAACGGGATGAACATGTTTAGACGATAAATGGCTTGTGTCTGCTCGGTGTTTTACATCCATCCATCCATCCATACATACATACATACATACATACATACATACATACATACGGCCTCCAGTGTTTTGTCATTTGTTATGCGTACATGAATCCAGTCGTGACCTCTCTGGCTTGCCATAAAGGCACTTTTTTGTCTTGGTCGATTCCTGTGCCTGCAAATGAGACAGGAAAGGGAAAAAAAAACAAGCATAGAAGATGAAGCCGAGTGACATTTAACCCCGCTGAGGCTAATGGACTACTCGACCCCCGTCTGGAATGTCCTTGCCCCTTGTGGACAGAACTAATATACACTTTGCTCGTTTTTACGCAACCTTTTCATGTGTCAAAAACTGCACCCGTGCACAGAGAGGTCATTACGCATAATAGGCCATGGTTCCTTCAGTCCATTTCCTGTTTGCTTTGTTTTCTGGTGTACTAAAAGGGAGAAGGCCATGGGAGGTTTTTATCTGCTTCTGGCCTTGAGAAAAAAAAGGTCGCATTTTGGAGGCTTTTTATTATTATTATTATTATTATTATTATTATTATTATTATTATTATTATTATTATTGCTGTTGTTGTTGTCCATCACAGACATTTGTATAGCGTTATCTCCATAAGAACAGCCTGTAAGTAATTGGACGTGAGCACATTTTGGTTCTGTTTTTCTTTTTTTTTGTTTCTGACACACTGGATTTGTAAATGAATATGACTATGAGATTAAAGGGCAGACCGTCATCTTTAATTAAAGGGTATTTATATCTACATTAGGTGTGATTTCAGTAATCTGTCAGCTTCTTTTCATAAAAAGAGTGTCAGCGTCCAAGTATTTACAGTCTGCATTATATGTTAATGTCCTCTGTACAATTTGTATATTATAAATATGATTTATTTTGATTTGCGTTTGAGTAATTCTGACATAAATATTCTAAATATGCTTATCGTATACCTTGTTGTTGTGTCCTCATTTATTATGACTCATAAACTGGTCTTCTGTACGTAAAAATTTTATTTGCTAGCCAGGTAAGTATCAAGGGTACCGGTACCAAAAGTACCAAAATGCTTAGGACTTTTGCAGATCCAGGACCAGTCCTTTTATAAAATGTATCTCACCTGAACATTCTTAAAATGATCAGAACTCAATCGAAGCAACTTTTGGTCATGACCGAGGAGATTCACTGACCCAATCATTGAATGAACACTGGGTGAATGAATCAGTTTCGGTCACTGAATCATTTCTTGATTTCTTTCATTCAGTTTCAAAACTGAATTGTGTCAAGTAAATCATTGCATTTCCAAAAAAAGGCTGTGATGAAACAATGCTTTTACGTATATTTATGTTATATCTTTATCTCTCTGTGCTTCTTTACATGTCTATGAATTTATATTCATGTATTCATGTGTGTTGAACCTGATCCGTGCCATTTGAGTCAATGAATCGTTTCGATAATGACCGAGATTCTCTCTGTGTTCAAAGGATCAGCTTTGGAATCAGTGACTTGTTTTTCGGGCTTCTCTCTGATTCAGCGAATCAATTTTTGAATAAGTGACTCTTCTCGGTCAGAACCAAAACTTCTCTCTCATTCAGTGAATCAGTGTTCACTCAGTGATTCTTTTTGGTCAATAAAGAGATTCGATCCTACTGAATTCAACAAATCAGTGTTGGAGTCAGTGAAGCTTCGCAGTCATGACCGAGATTAAATTCTCTCTTATTTAGTATTTGAATCAGTATTACAGACAGTGATTCCTTTCTGCTATGACCGAGATTCACTTCTCTGTCATTCAAAGAACCAGTGTTTGAGTCACTGAATCATCTGAGTCATGACCGAGATTCACTTCTATTGTGTTCAACGAATCAGTGTTTGAGTCAGTGAATCATCTTGGTCATGGGCGAACATTGCTTTGATTGAGTTCAATGAGTCAGTGGTGGAGTCACTGAATCTTTTCAATAATGACCAAGATTAGCTCCTCTTGTGTTCAAAGGATCAACATTTGAATCAGTAAATCTTTTTTCGGTCATGACCAAGATCTGCTTCTCTCTCATTCAGAGAATCAATTTTTGAATCAGTGATTCTTCTTGTTCATAACCAAATTTTGGTCCTGTATTGTGCAGTGAATCAGTGTTTGAGTCAGTGATTCCTTTTGGTCATGACCGAGATTCGCTTCTCTGTCATTCAGTAAATCAGTGTTCAATCATTGATTCTTTTTGGTCAAGAAAGAGAGTCGCTCCGACTGAATTCAACAAATCAACGTTGGAGTCAGTGAATCTTTGCAGTCATGACCAAGATTCAGTTCTCTCTTATTCAATATTTGAATCAGTATTAGAGACAGTGAATCCTTTCTGCCATGATCAAGAGTCACTTCTCTGTCTTTCAAGGAACCAGTGTTTGAACCACTGAATCTTCTGAGTCATGACCGAGATTCACTTCTATTGTGTTCAGTGAATCAGTGTTTGTCAGTGATTCCTTTTGGTCATGTCCAGGGTCTGCTCTGATCACATTCCAATAATCAGTGAATCTTTTTGTTTATTACTGATGTTCTGTCATATTGCGTCCAACAAATTAGTGTTTGAGTCAGTGATTCCTTTTGGTCATCACCAAGATTCACTTCTCTCTCATTCAGTGACTCAGTGTTCACTCATTGATTCTTTTTGGTCAGTGAAGAGATTTGATCCGACTGAATTCAACAAAGTGGTGTTGGAGTCAGTAAATCTTCGCAATCATGACCAAGATGAAATTCTCTCTTATTTAGTATTTGAGTCAGTATCTGAGACCGTGAATCCTTTCCGCCATGACTGAGATTCACTTCTCTGTCTTTCAAAGAACCAGTGTTTGAGTCAATGAATTGTTTCAGTCATGATCAAGATCCAATTCAATTGTGTTCAATGAATCAGTGTTTGAGTCAGTGAATCGTCTTGGTCATGACCAAGAGTTCCTTTGATTGACTTTAATGAATCAATGTTGGAGTCAATGAATTTTTTCAATAATGACAGAGATTCGCTCCTATTGTATTCAAAGGATCAGTATTTTAATCAGTGAATCTTCTTTTGGTCATGACCAAGATTTGCTTCTCTCTCATTCAGAGAATCAAATTTTGAATCAGTGACTCTTCTCGGTCATAACCAAAATTTGGTCCTGAATTGTGCAGTGAATCAGTGTTTGAGTCAGTGATTCCTTTCCATCATGACTGAGAGTCATTTGTCTCTCATTCAGTGAATCAGTGTTCACTCAGTGGTTCTTTTTGGTCAAGAAAAGATTTGCTCCTATTATATTGAACAAATCAGTGTTGGAGTCAGTGACTCTTTGCAGTCATGACCAAGATTCAATTCTCTCTTATTTAGTATTTGAATCAGTATTACAGACAGTGAATCCTCTCTGCCATGACTGAGATTTACTTCTCATTCATTCAAAGAACCAGTGTTTGAGACAGTGAATCTTCAGAATCATGACTGAGATTCACTTCTATTGTGTTCAGCGAATCAGTGTTTTGAGTCACTGAATCTTCTTGGTCATGACCAAAAGTTGTTTCGATTGATTTCTGATCATTTTAAGAATGTTTAGATGAGATGCATTTTATAGAAGTACTTAATCCTGTTGTTGTTGTAAAGTTATACCAAAACCCTGAGCATTTTGGTATAACTTTACAACAGCAACAACAACGATAGATTTCATATACAACTTTAATATGCACTATAAACCTTGTAAACTTTTAAATTGAAATAAAAATAAGCAAAAAGAAAGCAAATGACAATATCGGGGGGAAGAAAGTCAGAAAAGGTGAGCTCAAAAGAAATCAACTTGTAAAAGCTGTCTAAATGGACATTTCTTAAAGATTTTTAAGTCCAAGTTGTGTCCTAATCTCTTCAAGTAGCACTCTCCACCTGCAGACATCATGTCCATCGACGGTTATTTAAGCCTCTAAGTGCTCTTCAGAGCTCAGCAAGTTTTAACCACGAGCATTTTGTAAAGACTCCACAGCCGAGTGAGGTGTTCCAGCAGACGTGGGAATCTCAGATGGACACGAGTCTATAACCTCAATGCCGGCAGCACTGACCACCATGACCACGTCTAATCAATGCTGCATCCATTACCGGATGACTCTAATGACACTTCAGATACCCAGGGTCTCTAAATAATGTATAGAACACTGTCAGTTTATCACGAACAAGCTGAGAAACATGACAGCCCTCCTGAACGTTCAAGCAAGTTTACACAGATTTGTTTCGCTCCAGTACTATAAACTTTACGTTGCCATTTTTGGAAATAAAACAAATCTCAAAGCTCCCTGTGATGTTTCTGAAGAAATTACAGCGTTAAACAAATTTTAGAATTTGTCTTAATATTTAATTCAAATAATTGTGCAATTTAAACACAGTAGTTGTTCTATTTCTTTCCTACGCTAGCTCGTAGCTAATGAATCGATTCATGTTGGTTTTATAGCTGTTTGTGTCATCCATAGACTGTAAAAATAATGCACTGTAATGTCACTCATTGGATTTCCACAGAGCAGGTTCAGAAATCCGACAAGTGACATCACAGAGGCTTTGTGTATTATTTTTACAGTCTATGGGTGCGACGTTATTACTTTCTTTTTTCAAGAGAGTCTTCTTTGCGAGACAGCATTCAGAGTAAACATTGCTTATTAAATGGATGAACAATCCTAAATTACCAAAATACTGGATGCTTAATACTAAATGCTAGCTTTTGAAGCTAGTCATTCGCAAATTTATTTATGGGAAATTTATGGAAACAAACAATGATCATAGCTTTAGCTCGTCTAGCTGTGACACTATTTGATAAGCGAACATGCTCAGATTCGCTTATATTCCTGGACTGATTAAGAATTTAGCACTGTCACCTCACAGCAAGAAGGTCCGGGTTCGAGCCCCGTGGCCAGCGAGGGCCTTTCTGTGCGGAGTTTGCATGTTCTCCCCGTGTCCGCGTGGGTTTCCT
>JAODVO010000011.1:35430204-35440304 GCA_025400055.1 Notarius lentiginosus
ACAACTATTCACACTCACATTCACACCTACGCTCAATTTAGAGCCACCAATTAGCCTAACCTGCATGTCTTTGGACTAGAAACTGGAGCAAACCCACGCAGACATGGGGAGAACATGCAAACTCCGCACAGAAAGGCCCTCGCCGGCCACTGGGCTCGAACCCAAGACCTTCTTGCTGTGAGGCGACAGCGCTAACCACTACACCACCGTGCCGCCCTTAATGTATACAGTAAAAGCTTTATCGAAGAGAAACAATAAATTTAAAACAGAACAGCTTGACTTGTCTTGACCTGATGGTGACAGTAGATGGCAGTGTTCAGCCTGCGCTCTATAGAAACACATATAACGATACAGAGAAAGAAGAAGAAGAAGGCGGCGCATGCTCAGTGTGTTGTGGAGAGAGTCGCGAGTGGATAAGGATGTAGGCTTGCAGGGAAAGCTAAGAAAATCGTGTGTGTTTTTAAAAATTGCTTATCAGCTCATAATCGGGTGTTCTTCGTTTAAATAAAGAAAATATTATGTAACCTCCGACACGATTTAAGTGAAAATTACTCTCAAATCCGTAGTTTAAAGCTGCATGTTGTTGCACGAGCATACAGTGTACAGTATGTGTGAACTGCCGTGTGGGTGTCACATGTAAATAAAAAGCAATAATTCTGATTCACCTGTGATTTAGTAAGTGTTCATGGCGTCCAAAACGCCTTTCACTGATTCTGACACCGCTGATGAAGCTGTCAGAGCAACATGCGACGACGCGTCGACATGCAAGAGGTAAAGATGTTCATGTGGTCAGCTCTCTGTGATCATAAACTCACCGTGTTTACGATCAGTGATTCGAGCTGGGCGATATCACAGGAATATCATATCACGATTCCTGAATCGACATTAGTTACAGTATCGTTGGTTTTTTTGCTCATAAACTGCTAGCAATAAAGTAGTGTCGCATTTTAAAAAGAAACCTATTCAATGATTATCCTCCGTGCAAGACTTCTTTTTGTATTTTTTTTATATTTATAAGCATTTTATTTATAAGATAAATTGTTCTTTAAAAATCTTTCAAAATGTTTAAATATACAAAAAGTACAAAATCTGTTGTTTCTGATTGATATATATATTTAAATCATGATACCTCTGGAAGACTTAATTTATCACAATATCAATATTACGGTTATATTGTCCAGCTCTAATGCTGGATCAGACTGCATTAAGTCATCCCGAGTTTGATGTGATTTTGTCACGGGTGTTCAGCTTAGGCTTGCGCCCTTGCCCTTTACGTTCTGAAATTCCTCCAGGTTCCTTGAATTGTTTAATGGTATTATGTACCGTAGAGGATGAAGTGTCCAAATCCTTTCATACCTTTCTTTGAGGAACATTGTTTGTTTTTAAACATTTCAATAATTTTCTCATGCATTTGTTGACAAATTGGAGATCCTGGGCCCATATTTGTGCCTCAAAGACGAGGCCTTTCCTGGACAGTGATTTTATACCAAGAATCCAGCATTGGCCTTGAACATAAATGTTGGGAGCAACAAATTGGCCTTGTAGTGTGACACGATCAAAGAACAGTGACGTGGTGTCTGGGACACCCCACAACACCCTGACGAAAATTCTAGCATGTCAGGATTTTTATTTTTATTTCCAAGCCTTGTTTGATAACTCCTACGAAGTGTTCCTTGACATTCCTTCTGTAGCCATGATTAATAATTTCTTGATCCTCCTCCCCAACAGCATGCAAGGACGTGAAAGATGATTGGTCAGGGTCAAACCTGTATTGCCAATTTCCTGACCAAAACACAAGAATCTATGGCACTGATCGCCTAATCTGACATGGTGACCATCATGAAAGACAAAAATGTTGCGTAGTCTGGTCCTGGCACAATAAAAAGTGAGGCTGAAGGGGCTGAGAAAGATGAGACAGAGCAAGGCCATGTAGTACTTTTGTAAGTGCGTCGTTGGAGTGTGATGAATCTCTGTGAGACGGGTAACTGCTGGAGTACAGGTACTGAGCATTTAGTATAAGTAAGAACCATAGCAGCTGAATTTCTAATATGTTGGAGAGTATTTGTGGTACCAGAAATGGCAAAAAAAGAGGGAATTACAGTGATCTGAACATAAGGTTATGAAAGCATGAATCTGGGTTTCAGTATTCAGGGAGTAAGGGTTGAAGCCAGGCAATACTGTGGAGCTGATCGAAAGCAAATTTTTTGAATGAGCTATCACACAAGTGTGTTCTAAAATGTATACCTAGTTTGTGAACATTTGATATAAATGTAAAATTCTGGGATTTTAGACAAGAGTTTTGGTGCAGCAAGTAAAATTTCTGTTTTGTCAGAGGTTAATTTAAGGAAGTTGGACCCTGTAGGACAGGGTAAGCGGCTACAGATGATGGATGGATGGGATGGATGGAGTCCATCCTTGATTTTATGCATCATAAATGTTAATGAAGCTGAAGGAAGAGCAGTGTTGGACTGAGTACTGAGCTATGTCTAAGTGTCATGTGCATAATAATAGAAATTAAGACAGTGTTTGCAGATGATCTGGCTAAAGGGAAGCAGACATGGTGTATCAGGTGAAAAGATAAAAACGGGAAGACAGCCACACGTCATGTGACTCGGCAGTAGAGGATTTATCAATAGTTATTAAGTGGTGTCTAGAATGGTAAGATGAAAACCAAACATGACTTGTCTTGGGTGGTATAGTGGTTAGCACTGTCTCCTCACAGCAAGAAGGTTCTGGGTTCGATCTCGGTGGCCGACGGGGGCCTTTCTGTGTGGAGTTTGCGTGTTCTCCCTGTGTTTATGTGGGTTTCTTCCAGGTGCTCTGGTTTCTCCCACAGTCCAAAGACGTGCAGGTTAGGCTAACATGAGGCAGCCTTGGGCTGAAGTACCCTTGAGCAAGGCACCTAACCCCTAACTGCTCCCCGGGTGCTGTAGCATAGCTGCCCACTGCTCTGGGTGTGTGTGTGTGTGTGTGTGTGTGTGTGTGTGTGTGTGTTCACTGCTTCAGATGGGTTAAAATGCAGAGGATGAATTTCACTGTGCCTGAAATGTGCATGTGACGAATAATAAAGGTTTCTTCTTCCAATCGTGTCAGCCATGAACAGGAATCCAAGGCTACAGTGGGCACAGGCTCACCCAAACTGGACAGTTGAATATTCAAATGAAAGTATTAATAAAACAGTATTAAAACCATACGTTTTTCCAAATCAGTCATTTCATTAAGGTTAAAATAGGGTTAACCCTATTTAAATAAGTTAATCAGGAATATAAATATGTCTGGCAAGAGTGAACGATGCTCATGCACCAGAAGTAGAGATAACAGGCAAAAAAAAAAATCCTTATGAATGAAAAATTATAATGTGACCATCTTGATTTTCTTGCACGTTTCTTCTCTTGACCAGTGTTGTCATATGATGAAACACTCCAATGTGTTGGTCATGATGATCTAATGGTAGGTGAAATTTGATATTTTAATTGCTGGTCAAAAATTAAAAGCAGCTCATATTAAAAAAAAACATGGAAGAAATGAACATGAACGAGGCTAGTTTATTTTTGGAACTGTGAACTATGAACATGAACGAGTTCATTTTAACCTGTGTGAACTGAGCTTTGAGCTAGAGCTTATTAACCGTGAACTTGCACAACACTGACTGTAGTAACGGTTTCAAATCAGGAAGTAAAGTTTTACCTGGTGAACACAGACGAGTGGAGTGATACATACAGTGAAACATGTTGTATGAAATATCAGCACTCTTGGAACGCCACTTGACCAATCAAATTAGTGAACCGGAACTGGCTGCTGTATAATTGTAAATATCACATTCTAATATTTGAAATGAAAGAGCCGAGAGCCAAGAAAGTCTTCAGGATGGAGGGTGTTGGTTTCTAATAGCATGTACCTGTTTATAGTGGCATGGTGGTGTAGTGGTTAGCACTGTCGCCTCACAGCAAGAAGGTTCTGGGTTCGAGCCCAGTGGCCAACGGGAGCCTTTCTGTGTGGAGTTTGCACGTTCTCCCCGTGTCTGCATGGGTTTCCTTTGGGTGCTCCGGTTTCCCTCACCGTTCAAAGACATGCGGTTAGGTTAATATGGGATGGCCTTGGGCTGAGGTGCCCTTGAGTGAAGCATCTAACTCCCAACTGCTCCCCGGGTGCTATTAGCATGGCTACCCACTGCTCTGGGTATGTGTGTGTGTGCTCATTGCTCACATGTGTGTGCATGTGTGTGTTCACTGCTTCAGATGGGTTAAATGCAGACAGAAATTTCACAAGCATGTGATGAATAAAGTTCTTCTTCTTCTAAAAACCAGAAGAAACAAGCTGTGCAGAAGGCCCAGAGTATCACACTACAGCACCTACCCATGCTTGCCCAACATATGGCCGTACCTTCAAAACCCAGATTGGCCTCAGTCACCTCTGGATCCACAACCTCCACCCACCAAATTGAAGTCATGGTCATCTTCAATCCTGAAGGACAAACATCATCATTAGGGCAAGCCATGGCCAAATGGTTAGAGAAACAGCTTTAGGACCAAAAGGTCCCTGGTTTGATTCCCTGAACCAGCAGGACTGACTCAAGTGCCCTTGAGCAAGGTGCCTAACCTCCAACTGCTCTGGCAAGAGTGGTGGCATGAGTTGTGTCTGATTAGCCATAGAAAAACTGATGATGTGATTATCAGTTTGGGCAAGAACCCAGCCATAACTAACTAACTGATCATTATCTAAACCATGGAAATGTTATTTTTCTCACTTTAGCCACCAGAGCCATTATTAATTCTACCTCCTATGTTAGGATTGGCTAGTAATCATCATCACACATCACTCCAAAGGTTGGATGGTTAAAAGCCAAATGATTGATGCAGAAAAGTATATTTTTTGAGATGCATTTACAGTGGAAAAAAAAAAGAATTTATATTCAATGGTTCTCAAGTTCCAATCTTTTGCTCTGGTTGCTATGGTGATCTGAATAACTTCTTAATATCTGATTGCCCACTCAATGGACTTGACTTCCATTTTGTGTCCGGAAGAATGGTTCAGGATTTGAATAGAGGTAAATGTGCACTTAGGGATATTAGACTTTGGATCAAACATGGCTGATGATCGATAGGGAAATTATCCAAGAGTTAATGCACTTTGCTAACACATGTATATTGGATACTTGAATTCATAGCATGCTTGGCTTCAGGTATGCTCATAGTTTGTATTCCTAATGATGTCTTTGAAACAAAGCGATTTATAAGTACCGGGGCAGCTATTTCGCATCACCCCGCTGACAAACAAAGTTGCTCAGCACTACAAAGGTGCCATTTGAGGATTGAAGTGGCACTCAGCCAGCTCCCAGCTCCATTCTCTCCGACTTCCCATATGGGATGTCAGCTGGGAAAACCACAGCCCCTCCATTTTAAAGTGACCACCATGGACTGTGATTCATTTCCCCCAGCACAGTTGCCAGAGCAGTCCTCGGCGTTATTCATTAATATGTAACCAAGGCTCTGTTATGGTGTCATTATTCATATCCTGGTAGAATATTTGGATGATTTTCAGCCGAGGTCTGTTTGTTTCCTTTGTCAGAGCAAAACTTTATTACAGTATATTGGTGATGTAACTGATGGATATCTAACACACTGTAAATGCTTGGCTCTGTGATGCATGATGCGTAACACTGTAGATCCATCACACGTACCCTGAGTCTCTCTAATGCTTCAGTCCTATGTATGACTGATGAGCTGCTATATGAGGAAGCCGGGCTAAAGCAGGCAGCTGCTGAGTGTAGCAAAGCGTTTTTGTGAGCCAGGTACCTCAGCGTTCTGGGGTTTTTATGTCACGGTGGATGCATGCAGGTAAATTATAGCAGCAGGAGTTGATGGTCTACTAATACCAACAGCCCTGGGGAAGCACATCTCTCAGCTCTTAATTATCTTGCTTTAACCATGCATTTCAGATGGTTCTTTAAGATAGCCCAGCTGACCGCGCTACACTCTGGTGTCCACAGCATGGTTCATTTTTTGAGATTGTGTTTCTGTCTGGTTGTGTGTGAAGAATGCCAGGTGGTTTTGAATAGGATGGGATTGAATTGATAAGTCCTACCATGAGCTGATATTGAATAAATCCCTGAAGGCCACTGGGGCTAGCAGGGAGTACTTATCTCTCAGCTGAGACATGATAAGCACCAACGGCTGCCTGCGGCCTGATGGAACCAGTTGTCAGACTTGCCGTATGTCCTGGTTAACATGTCATCTTGAACCCTGTTCCTCAAAATAAACACACTGCTGCTGAATTGAATTCTCGGTTTCTTCTGCTCGTGGGGTTGGCTCCGAATGAAATTTAATTATATTAAAGAAAACAACTTGTGTCCGATTTAAGCAATATTAATTAAATAAAAAATAAGCACTATTATTGAATAGCTTGAAGGGTTTATTTCTGCCTAATTTATCTCAATAATTAAAAACAGAACATTTCACGATGCAAATACTTGGAATTAATTTTATACCAAATATATTTACAAAATTAATAAGGAAAAAAAAAAACATTTGTGAGGATGTTGCAGTATGAAAATATTCAGCAGCAGAATGGTGTAATAAAGCAGAGTTACTCTTATTACTCTGAAGTTGATTTATTTTAGATTATAACACAGCGCAGTTGAATGATCAAATCTGACTGGTCTCGTGCTAATATGTTTTTGTTTCTATAGTAACAGCTTATACAGAAGGATTCATACAGCAGACACTCCACATGTGCTTCTGATTGAGTTTGACTCGCATGCGTTGAAATAATTTGACTATGACTGAAGTTTGATTCACTTGAATTTGACTCATTTGATTAATTGATGTGTTTAATTGATGAATTTGTCTGACGTGATTAATTTGAGTTTGACTGAGTTTGATACAATTGAGGACAACTCATTTAAATTTCATACAACTGAGTTTGACTCATGTGAGTTTGACATATTTGATGTTGATTATCTTGAGTTTGACCGATGAGCTTGAAACACTTTAGTTTGACTCACTTGAGTTTGAGTGAATTTGATGTTGATGAACTTGAATTTGACTGATTTTGATGCAGTTGAGTTTAAATTATGAGTTTGACTCACTTGAATTTGACTCACTTGAGTTTGACTCACTTTCATTTAATTGATGAATTGGACTCACTTGAGTTTGACACATATGATGTTGATTAACTTGAATTTGGCTGATGAGTCTGAAACAATTGAGTTTGACTCACTTGAATTTGACTCACTTGAGTTTCAGTGAGGTTGACTCACTTGATTTTGACAGATTTTGATGTTGATTAACTTGCGTTTGACTGATTTTGATTCACTTGAGTTTAATTGATGAGCTTGACTTACTTGAATGTAACACAAGTGAGTTGGACTCAATTGAATTTGACACACTTGAGTTTGACTAACAAGTTTAATTGATGGGTTTGACTCACTTGAATTTAACTCACTTGAATTTGACTCATTTGAGTTTAATTTATGAATTTGACTCACTTGAATTTAACTCACTCAAATTTGACTCATTTGAGTCAAATTTGAGGTTGATTTACTTGAGTTTTACACATTTGATGTTGATTAACTTGAGTTTGACTGAGTTTGACTTATGTGAATTTGACTCAAGTGAGTTGGACTCACCTGAATTTGACTCATTTGGGTTTGACTCACTTAAGTTTAATTGATGAGTTTGACTCACTTGAATTTAGCTCACTAGAATTTGACTCATTTGGGTTTAATTTATAAGTTTGACTCACTTGCGTTTGACACATTTGATGTTGATTAACCTGAGTTTGATTCTGATGCGGATGAGTTTAATTGATGCCTTTGACTCACTTGAATTTAACTCACTTGAATTTGACTCATTTGCATTTAATTTGAGTTTGACTCACTTGAATTTAATTGATGAGTTTGACTTACTTGAATTTGACTCACTTGAGTTTGACACATTTGATGTTAAGTAACTTGAGTTTGGCTGATGAGTTTTATTTATGTGAATTTGACTCAATTGAGTTGTGCTCACTTGAATTTGACTTATGAGTTTGACTTGCTTGAGTTTAATTGATGAGTTTGACTCACTTGAATTTAATTCACTTGAATTTGACTCATTTGAGTTTAATTTATGAATTTGACTAACTTGAGTTTGACACATTTGATGTTGATTATCATGAGTTTGACTGATGAGCTTGAAACAGTTTAGTTTGACTCATTTGAATTTGGCTCACTTGAATTGAAGTGAGGTTCACTCATTTGAGTTTGGCACATATGATGCTGATTAACTTGAGTTTAATTTATGAGTTTGACACAAGTGAGTCTGATTCCCATGAATTTGGATCACTTGAGTTTATCTCACTTGACTTTGATTGCACTGAGGTTAGTTCACTTGAATTTGATGTGACTTTGACTCATTTGAGTTTAACTTGAATTTGATTTGAATTTATTTTGATGAATGGAATCTTTGTCAGATGATGACTGCTATGCCAGTAGTCATGAATGCCCAATATACTGGAGGTATAATGTAGCCCTATGAATATTTCCCACTATTTAAAATCACCCCTTTTTGTGGAAAATTTCCCTTGCTTGTAATTTTTCACAGGTCTCAGAAGATGATTCATGGAATTTTGACAGTCAAGTCCTCTGACCTTCAGTTGCTTGATGAACCACGGATAAATATCCAACATGGCAGAAACAATCTCTATCAAGTGCTCATAATCAGAGATCATTTTCCGAGGGAAATCTGATTCGCTTCTGTTTCAGAATGAGCTGCTGCCATTATATTTGCTGGCGGCTCTCTGTGTGTGGACTGGAGAAGCGCTGGTCCGTGCACTTGTTAGACCTCTCCACTTCAATTATGGCTAAACAAGTGCTCCATCAGAGTTGGTTGTTCTCAGCCTTTTATTTTGCTGAGAATGGCATTGGCCTTGTGATGAAGAACCACGCATGAGTGAGAATGAGTGCAGAGTGCAAATGATCTTGTTCTCTTGTATAACGACATCATTCACTTCTTGACTATTTTCCTCCATTTCAAACGTACTGCATTTCCGGGTCATGCCTTTAAGGAGCTCGATTTTTCACATTCTTTTTAATGGTATCTGTAAAGTTGAAAGTGTGAGCAGATCTTACATGAATGTGATATCTCAGAACAACATGAAAGCGCCTTTTGATATCGCGCCTTATATAGAAGATGTGTTAATTACAGTCTGGATAGTCATTGGATCAAGATTCCCATATTAGTAATGAGGTTTTATTTGCTCTGCATTTCTTAAAAAATCCATCTTTTTTACTGTTAGAGTACCGTCTGGTTTGTGTTAGTGATGTCAATTCAAACCCTCAACAACATCCTCTTAATAAAGAAGCATGCTGATGACTACTAACTTGTGACTGGCAAGAGAGCTGCACTCATTAGTCTACTAATAGGATAATGGGCCAACTGTTGTATAATTACACTTGACTTGGCCCATTTAACTCACCCAGTTGGTGAAGCCTTCAAACGGGTGAAATGCTTTACAGCGCTGGACTGACTGCATATCTCAAGGCCCCTTATCCCATCAGAAATCTCTTGGTGGCTATTGGAGGAATTGGGGAGGATCAGATTGGATTTTTCTCCTATTAAACTTGCTGCCAGTTTCTTTCCAGCATCTACAGTTTCTTCTTAAATCAGATCAATGGCGAAAGGAAGAACATGAGCCAAGCTTCTTAGTTGCGCGTCAATCAGAAGCCCAAATTTCTGTCAAACAGTCCATTGGATGGAGCATTGTAATATTTTCCATGCATAAGCACATCCAATTAATTATATAGCATATTGGTTCAGGCAGGTGTATTAGCCAGGAAAATGCCAAACCATGCAGTGCGGTTTGCACCTGTGGTATAATTGAAAAATGTATCTGAGCAGCCTGAAGCCTCCTGGGGCCTAACTGTGATTTTTCTGCTATTCTGATTAAAGCATTGGAAGAGATGTGTCAGAGGGGAGTATAATAAGAGTATCATAGAATATCTTCGGGGTGGGAGACCAGAATAAACTATTACAGCTGATACTACTACTAATACTACTTCTACAGCATGTGTATATATATATATATATATATATATATATATATATACTGTGTAAAAATCT
>JAODVO010000011.1:37069579-37079614 GCA_025400055.1 Notarius lentiginosus
ACCTTGCTCAAGGGCACCTCAGCCCAAGGCCGCCCCACATCAACCTAACTGCATGTCTTTGGATTGTGGGGGAAAACCAGAGCACCCGGAGGAAACTCATGCAAACTCCACACAGAGAGGCTCTTGCCAGCTGCTGGGTTCGAACCCAGAACCTTCTTGCTGTGAGGCAACAGTGCTAACCACTACACCACCATGCTGCCCCTTATAACTGAAAAAATCATAAAAATTGGCACTTTTTTTTATTTTGTTCAGGGCGGCAGGCCGCAACATTTCCTCACTGTCATTCTCTATCTCTTACCGTTCCGGATCTATAGGGTACGGTGACCAGATGTCCCAGTTTGTAACAGCTAGCGCAAATTCTGTGACTTTAGTCAGAGTCTCTATCTAGTTTTAATTTCTTTCATATATACTTTACTGAGAATATTAATTGTGAAAAGCCCTTTTTCCATTTAGCTTATCCTCTTTATCCTCCCATTTTAGCATGTGCATCATTTAAACACTTGTATCTATTTAAACTTATCTAACCATAACTACAGTTTCTCTTTGTTAATGAAGTTACACTGAGTAACATTTTGGCTGTCAGCTTTTATACAATTTGTTTTCATATAAGTACAGTGAAAAGTTTGCTGTGCAGTGAAAAATTAGTGTGTTGGAAATGAGAACACAAACACTGAGAAGCATATTTGCATAAATAAGGGCATAAGATATAAGAAGTCTCTCTTAATCAGATCAGTGATGTTTAAACACTGTAGCTGCTTTTCATTAATTTATTTATGAGAAGTTATATAAACAGGATGGCAGGGTAGCGAAGGTTCTAGGTTCAAACCTGCCAGGCGACTGAGGCCTTCCTGTATGGAGTTTGCATGTTCTTGTGTCTGTGTGGGTTCCCTCGATGCTCCGGTTTCCTTCCATAGTCCAAAGACATGGCTACTCAACTGGCTACTCTAAAGTTCCTGTAGGTGTGAATGTGAAGACTACTTTTCCTTCATGGGGGAAGGTCTCACAGGTGACATTGGGTGAGAGGGCACACCCGGGGCAGGTCAGCAATCTATCAGCTGGTAGTCAGTTGACCTAAACTACATGTCTTTGGACTTTGGGAGGAAATCTGTGCAAATCACAGCGAGAACATGCAAACTCCCTACAAAGGTTGTAGTCTTCCTTTTATTTTAGCCATAAATCTGATGGAAATGTATTCATCTTGACTGACCTCTAGTGGCAGAAACATTCATTACAGGCTAGAAGGAGCAAACCAACATTTTATGCCATTTCAGGCATTTCCTAATGACCTCACGTTTTCAAAGTGGATAGAGTTAAATGGCGAATAACCCTTCAACAATGCAAGTATTAATACAAATATCAAGTTGTTTTATAAACTGATCTAAGTTTCTTACAGCCTTCAGTAGTTTATTTTTAAAAATCCTAGAAAAGGATGTGTAAAGAATTTTAATAAGATCATGTGGCTGTAAGACTAGTGTTTAAAAAGCATGAAGCATTAAGTAACAATGCATTATGTTGACAATAATAATCCTGTCTATCTAGTACTGATCTCTCTACGTGATAAGGGATATTCCTTATTAGCCCAGCAACATTCTTTAAAAAAAAAAAAAAAACACTTGTCAAGAAAAGCAAACGCTGTCTTGTTCTGGATGTAAATTATACAGCAGGCCTTTTCAGTCTTGTCGATGAAGGCAATAGCGACATCTAGCGGCGGCAAGTGGAATTGTGTAGAATGTCTGACGTCACACAGAGCAATTTAATGCTGCCTCATATTCACTCCAATATTATTTTTGTCCTCCACAAAAATCAAGCTTTACATTAAATCTAGATTCACTGTTACAGTGCAAACAAATTGATTTTCAATATACGAGTAGAAAATAGTCCAAGCCATTTTATGCTTTCATATTCATATCTTTATTGGTAGTGCACATTTTTTACACAATATTGATCAACTACTTTAAAAAAAAAAGGAAAGCATCTGCATTTTTACAATGTATGAAGCATTTCCCAATAAATTTTTTTCTAATTTGCCTTTACAATCAGCTGTTTCATAAAAAGATCTATAACTGTTCTCATTTTAAAAGTGCATGATAATTGAGCTTAAGCATGTATATAGATTTCACGGATGTGTATACAGACATGATCAAGGGTATCTGCATACAGTATTATTTGATCCTACAGAGAGAAGAGCAAAGAGAGAAACTGTGAAAGTTAAGTGTGTAATATACGTATAGGCTGTGCAAGAGGCACTAATGGTGTGGTTCAGTACACGGCCCGTGGAAGAAAAGCATGCACTTTAAACAGCTTGTTCTGAATCGATGTTGAAGGTAGACTGTATAATGCAAGCCTAAAGAGAGTTATGACTCAGATTCTGTTATCAAACAATGAACAACTGTGAAGCAAATCTGAGAGAGAGTATTATTATTCTGATTAGGCTTTCAGAGCAACAAAAACTAATTTCCTTATTTAATTGCATCATTTTGTTTGGTCTACATCAATAATAGGTAATAGTATAAATCCGGAGGTGATTACAGAAAACTGTGCACATTGACTGATCGAGAGATTCTGACTATTTCTCAGTAATCACCCTGAGCAACTCGGCAAAATGGCAGCCAATCACGTCATCACATAAGTGAGGAAGAATTACAAATTATGAAAGAAAATGCTGTTCTTAAAAGCACTAAAGATGTTATGAAGTTTGGTCTAAAACTGTTCAAAGGTAACTTGCGTTTTCAAAACAAAAGTATTTTATGTGAGTTGGCATCGATAAGTGACAAATCTGCACATATTACATGTGCATATCGCTTTTGACAATGGAAGGGTTTTTTAATACTATTTTTTTTTAATAATCACCTATGCATTTATACTAAAACAATTATCCACCTCAGGCTCAGTGAATATCAGTAAATAATGACCTCAACTTCATCTCGATTATTATTCACTGATATTCACTTCACCTTCTGCTCAATTCGCCTTAATTATTAATTAAACTTAATAAAGGGGTTTGATAGTGTTTGTAAGCCTAATACAAGTAGTAGTAGTAGTAGTAGTTTATTTAAAAAAAAAAAAATCATTCTTTCCAGCATCTCAATCTTATTCCACAGTTTCAGCTTACGACCAAGTGACAGACTGTTAACTGTTACTTCATGTAGTGTAAACTTTTCCACGAACAGTTGTACATCTTTACATTCTTCTGATTAAAGATCACAGATTTCAAACCCTGAGTTCCCACATAACAGAGTTATATAGAATATAATGCCATACTGATAGAACCAGGCTGCTGTTTAATATAGTCAGTCAGGACTAAAAGAGATTTAAAGAATAATATGAACTTGGGATGTTTGTAGTGTTTAGTTTCATGTGGCTTCATTTTACCTTTAGTGTTTTTACGTGGTAAGGTAACATGAGCAAAGGCCAAGGTAAGTCTTAAGCGTGTAGTGTTAGTTGTGGGTGGTTTAGTTGTGGGTGGGCCTCATTACTTGAAACCAAACTTTTAAACCCATGTAGTGCTCCAGTTATTAAAAAAAAAAAATTAACTTTAGTGTTTGCAACACCAAATACTCAGCATTATTTGTTTTAGATGGTTTGCATACCATAGTAGAATCGCCCAAAGGGCAGGAAGTGATACTGAATGACTGGATTTGGAAAAACAATTGCAAACAACTGGGTGTGAATATGACACAGACTACACACACACACACACACACACACTTTGATATAATGAAACTGGGACTGAATTACAGTCCGAAGAATCAGCTGTACATTCCTCAGTTCCTTTTATAATAACCATCAAGCTGAAAGTGCAAAGTTATAACAGAAGGGTGGAAATCTTTTTGTAATATTTAACATTAACGCGAAATATTGGTTTTGTCGAGTCATTGTTTTAAGAGCAATACACCAAAATGACAATAAGGCCCCATCCACACACTATCCACATTCACTGGATGTGAGTAATCACATGCTCCGATTGGCTACTCTACTCTAGAATATCAGTTCATATACTGCGAGTAGAGAAAAACAAAATGGTGGAGCGCATCAAGTCAGATACATCACTTAATCAAGTATTTAAAAGACACAAAAACAGCTAAATAAAAGAATATAGGCGTTTTCCCCCCAGTATCTCCTGTTCCCCACTCCAGCCCAGTAAGTGGCAGTAATGCGCCTTGAAGTTGGTTTACCAACTGCCAAAAAAAACAACAAAATGGCAGTGTGTTGCTGAACCAACCAAGGACAAAATAAAAACTCTACTTGCAAACAAAACCCCCCAAAAATACAAAACACAACAAAATATGGAATGAAAGTATTTGATGGTAAGTACTTGATTTTTCAAGAATTATTGCATTTTTCACAAATTGCTCCCATCATTTCGCTGGTTTATTTACATTCTAAGCGGAAATTATTTTGTCTGACGTTTTGTATAAAGTACATATTTATCGAATTTGCAAAAAATATAAAAATGCTCCGTTTGTCAAAATCCAGTGAATGTGGATAGAATAAAAGTTATTCCATTCAATCTCGTCGTACATGGATTATTGCCAACTCTGTGCTATGCACCTCATCAGCTATCAGCTTATGTATGACGAGATTGAGTGGAATAACTTCTCTATAACCTCTCCGAAAAAAAAAAAAAATCCTATCCAGTGTTTTTCGAGAACATTTCCCTTCACATGAGCCTGCCAGTCCAATAGGTGGCTATATTACAAAAGGTCTAATTATAAAATAAATTGCAATTATCAAATTTAACAATTTATGTGAAATTCAGATTTTAAAAATGCGTGTGGGGATGGGGCTTTAATCACCATGGTGCATAAACCTCTAAGGGCACTGTAATACCATCAAGTGAATCTCAAAGTGCAGCTGGTTTTAAAACTGAACATTTGAAAATAAATTTGACGACTCTTTGGCTTTCAAGTCTTCAGTACTTTAAACAGTAAAGGGATTAAAGGGTGAATCCTCAGGTGAACAGAGCGACTGTATCATGTACCACCTGAGCATTCACTCTCTTCCCAAGGGCAATGTATATGGCAGAATTTATAGAAGAAAACAGAGAGGACAATGAGTCAGGAATTTAAAGAATAAAAAAAAACAGCATCAGGAACAACAGTGAGACCTGAGAGAACGAGACAGAGATGTGAGTGGAGGACAATAAAGACACCAAAAGAGACACTGCATGGACCTCGATGGAGTGCATACAGTAAAGAGTCCTCTGTGTGTGTGTGTGTGTGTGTGTCAGGGACAGGAATCACTTGCACTTCCTGAGCACCTCCTGCATCTTCTCTTGCACATTCTCCATCTTCTCGGCCCACTCCTCGCTCAGGCCTTCTTCGTCGTCACCAATTATGGCAGCATAGCCCATCCGAGCGATGAGACCGATGCAGAACAGGTAGGTGAGGCGAGTGCACAGGTGCTCCATCACGCTCCGATCTCCTCGTGAGTGAGTCATGTAGACCTCGAGGATGGGTCGGCTGAAGAGCTTGGGCTTGCCCATTACGCCATCATAGAGCGTGTACAGGTTCTGGTCACCCAGGTCGTTGGCATAGCCTTCCTCGAAATCATCACGCTTGCGCTCCTTGTTCTCGGGCCGTGCCTCCACCACCTCCATGAACTTACGGAACTGGTTGCGTAGGTTCTCCTCTACATGGCTGTACTGCCCGTCCAATGTCTCCTTCATGATCTGGTGCAACGTGCCACGGTTCTGCACTGAAAGCTTATCCAGGGCTTGGTTCACGCTGCCAAACTCACGTCGAAGAGTTTGAATGTCCTCGTCATCAACATGGTGGAGAACAACACGGATCAGTGAGCCTGCCACACCGAAGATGGGATTCACCACAGCAGCTGCTGATGAGATGGTGGATACGCATTGTAGCACCTTCACTAGGCCTCGCTTCAGCTTGTCTCGGTCCTCCAAGATCTCGATATCAGCCATGGCCTAAAACAGAAATGTTGGCCTAATGAGCAGAACCGTATTATGAAGACAACTATTTTCACTTTGTTTTAAAACAGGTAACACACATAACAAATACAAATCATAAAGAGTAGATAAACACTTTGGATTGAACCAAAGATGTTTCCATGAGAACTTATTCAAAGGACAGAATTCATACTTTCTTGGTTATTCATGAAATGCTGTATAATCCTCTTCATCATCAGAAAATGTGGAAAAGCTCAAGGGGGCGAATATTTACATAAGGCATTGTATATTAAGTCTCATATGCTGACAGCCTGGTGATACTGTAGTTTCTCAGAGAAATCTACTCCGATATATCCGTTACCACGTCACCTCGATATCACCTGCAGCTTTCAATATCCTACTGAATGCAAAACACTCATTTGTATCTTGCTCTGTGGCAAGTACCTGAACATCTCATGCCCTTAGAAAGACATCAGAATGTCTTCTCAGACTTTTCCCCAATAACTATATTCAGCATAAAATCAATTCATTGATCGGAAAATGATAGAATTGTTGAAATATCAAGGACTGATGAATGTTATCAAACTAATCATCAATGAAACCAAAATCTGAATTTTAATTTGGAAAAAATTTATTTTAGTGCAAATCAATAACAGTAAGGACCACAGATACAAAGTATTGGAAACAGTCAGCCAGAATGAGAGGAAAAAAAATTACACATTTTGGTGCAAAATATCCAGCTTGCTTGACAATACATTCAGCAACATTTTTAGATTTATCATAATATTTTGCATAATGTGTTTCAATACACTGAATACAAATGATTGGAGTTTTAAGTGCTAAGCCAACAAAATGGCATCGAAAACAATACAAGAATAGAAAGTAAGTTTCCTTATTGCCCATAATATAAATAGCATTGATTTTGTTTATCATTGTCTCCATTATAAAGCAGTACAAACTAAGACAGCTGTGGTTTAGCAACCGTTCAGTGCATTTGGGATCGCTCCTACTAGGTACACTCGTCCAGGACTTCTTGCATCTTGGTCTGAATTTTGATGACCCTTTCAGCCCACTTTTCCCTGACCTCATCCTCATCATCCTCTATGACTGCATAGTAGGCCATCAGTGTCATGAGGCCGATTTGGAAGAGGTAGGCCAGATGAGCGCACCTAGCCTCCATTATCTTTCTATCCTTGTCGCAGTCCTCGAGATAAACGGTCAGCATTTGCCTCCCAAAAAGTTTCTTCGTTCCCACAACGCCATCATAGAACACATTCAAGCTCAAGTCATTCTTGTCCCCTTCATAGATATTCTTGAAATCCTCCATGTGACGCTTGGCATCATCAGGGTGCGTTCTGACCCGGTCCACCATGGTGTTGAAGGCGCCGTATTGGTGCTTGATGTACTCCTCATATTTGCCAAATGTTTCGTTGATTTCATTTATACGGATTTGGCGCAGCGTCTGCTTGTTCTGCTCAGAGATGCTCTCCAGCTTGGCATGAATCTGCTTGAAGTCCTTGTCCAGCTCGTTGGCTTCCTCTTCCACCAGGCCTTTCCTCACAACACCAACCAGTGTGGTGACGATACCAAACAGAGGGTCAATGGAGGAGGCGAAGGAGGACACTTTCTCCACATAACCCAGCACCTTAGCTGCAGTTTGCTTGACTTGCTCCTTGTCTGCCATTGATGCAGAGGGGTCGCTGGATTTGTATCTACCAAGTTCTTGGTGTCCCGTGACTCTGGAAAAAAAAGGAAAAATGTGTCAAAAGAACCAAACTAGAACTGCACAACCACTGCTTTCTGCCTCATCCAACAACTGAGCCACTATTCACTACACAGGTTAGATATTTAAACAATCCTACTTCCTCTGTTCACTTTCATGATCTAAATAGTTACTTTCATTACCATCCACACAGATGTAGTAGGGTGCTGTCCAGTTCTGAAACAACCGAGAAGCAAAAATAGCACGTAGCAATAAACACACTGATCATTATGGATCAGCTTTAGAGACCAAGATTAGATCCTAGATTAGATCATTACTAAAGCATTTACTGAGGTTGGGCATTGAAAATCTAAGCCAAAACTGTTTGAGACATCTATACAGGTTTCTTCAAAAAGCTGGATTTAAAAAGATACATCGTGTGCACTACTGGAAGCAAGTTGCAACTGTTTTTTAAAGTGTAAACAAACGCTAGCTTAATGTCACAGCTATACATGATTGATTTTTATACAAGAGTGAAATCACAGGATGTAAACCGGTCTCTCTGAAACCCAAACAACCACCAGTTAGCACTAGCTAGCCTTCTTGTTCCTACTGCTTTAACATGATACAAATGTTCAAAGAAAGAACTTTCATAGCCAAAATAAACCTTTAATAATATAATACATTTATACATAAATTAATGTGGTGGTTGCCGAATACAGAGACCGTGTCTAACACTGAAGCACTACCCACTGTCAGGCTAAACAGGTTAGCTTCAAATGAAAACAACCCACATGATGACTCGCTCAACCACATCACATCAGCACAAAATGACTCTACACAACTCATACAAACAGTGAACAGAAAAAAAAGAAAAGAAAATGGGCCCAAGCTAAGGATCTTACCTGCTTTAATGTCTGTAGCTGTTCCCTTCCTAATGGTGCTGTTGTGTTTTTCGTGCAGGCAGCCACTATCTCAGCCTCAGACTGGAGAGACCGCCCTGCCTCTGTGCTATATACGGCCAGAGTGAGGGAGTGACTCATATCTGAGCAATGCTCATTGGGTTAGGGAGGGGAGGAAGAGGAGGGAGGACCAAAAATAAATGCAGCCGTTCCGCAGTCCCTTCTTACAGCTCAGAAAATGGCTGCCACACTCCGTGCTGTAATTGGTTCACAGCAGTTCAGAAGTATGTATTTGCTTTTTAGACCTGAGCGTAATGACAAACGAGCAGTCTGGAGAAAAATTCAGGAAATGGATGCCATTGTTGGTTGACACATTGAAAAGGAACTAGAATTTCCAGATACTGATATGGCAACAAAAATAGACGTGAAGGGAAACTCGGTACTGAAAGTAAACAAAGAGAGCTGACAATTGGGAATGTGGTTTGAAAGCTTTTAACACTCTTCACATTGTTAATGCAGCTGCTGTACAACTGTTCACACTGCAATCCAGTTCTGTTCAGCTGCTCATGCAAACAACTGGGAGACAGAGTCTGTCTCTGGGTGCTTTTAGACAAATACAACTATTTTATAATCTAGTTTTGAGTATTAATAGTGTAGTTGTAAAGCTTGAGTTATTAAAGATAAGTGTTTAGTGGCTCTTTACTGCTAGAATTTGTGGACAGAGAAAGGAGAGATATTATAGCCATACACTTGTTCATAAGGATTTTGATTTAATTTTTGATATTTCTGAAGTACATACGATAAACACAACCCACTGGTATCATGGTGCATCATAGGATATCCTTATAACTTTATAACTTCACATTTGCAAAAAGGAGGGCCTTTAATGACATGACATTATGCTGCAGCTGCAATTAAAATAGTTTTATTTGGAAAAACGAAAAGAATGCTAGAGATTTTAAAAACCAGACCAGCCAGTCCTGAAGGAGCATAGTCCTGTTGAGGGAGGATGTTCGTGGTGTAAAAACCCCAATACATTTTGACATAGCCCTTTGACAAATCACTTACATTTGGCAGAATGCGTAACGTACTTGTGTAAAGTAAATGTCACGGTTTTATGACTTTTCTCATCATCAATAACAATATTTGTTACATGTTAGATTTCACATTGCAGGCCTCATCTTTTTTAAAAAGTCATAAACTTTAAAAAAAAAAAAAAAAGAGAACCATTTCAAATCACTGGCAACTGGTTTATCTATATCAATTTCTATTGGGGATAAGTCCACTTTTTGCATATTTTTCAGTGATAACTCTCAGCTGTGCAAAATGTGTAAAGATTGGCAGATCTGTAAAACTGACCAAGATGATTGCCTTGACAAACTTATCAAAATAACATACGAGTGTGAATGGTTGTCTGTGTCTATGTGTCAGCCCTGTGATGACCTGGGGTGTACCCCGCCTTTTGCCCGTAGTCAGCTGGGATAGGCTCCAGCTTGCCTGTGACCCTGTAGAACAGGATAAAG
>JAODVO010000011.1:38344273-38360853 GCA_025400055.1 Notarius lentiginosus
CTATCTGTTTCTCTCTCTCTGTCTATCTGTTTCTCTCTGTCTGTCTGTCTGTCTGTCTCTCTCTCTCTCTCTCTCTCTCAATATTTTCTGGAACAGGGTTGCCAGATTGAATAGTTGCGCTATTTTTTAAAATCACAGATCTTAAAAATAATTTATCTTTCTCTTTCTAGTCGTCATTCTGTCTAAAGACTAAAGCCCCACAAGTTAAGTGCGATTTCCTCACACAGCGAACGTCACGTTTAGATCAAGTTGTTGGAAAGAATCTGAATAATAATCACTGCAGTCAGAATGAAATAGAATTAAATGCAATGTTCTCCCTGTTGACTTTAACCAGACTTTAAAATGCAGGAAGGTTTCATATTTCATTTCAGAACTATATATAGTAGAAAATATCACCATGCCAGGGGCTTTTCCAGGCCACCACACATACAGTATGTTTATTTCAAACAGAATATGGACTTTAAGGGTGTAATTTGAAGGAAGTATGGATGTACGATAATTCGGGTGTGTGTTCCAATGATATTTTAAGACACAGATTTCAAGTAGTTGTGAAGTAAAACAGCAAAGGAGCAAAATATAGCTGTACAACTGTATTCAGAGTCAGAGGAAGCTGGTGTGAAGGAGATGTTATCGGAATCACTGAGCACATTACGGATACCGAGGACAGTGAAATATCTCAGGACACCACGCTGCCAAATAAAGCACTAATGCTCGTGAATTCTGCTGAGATCTCTGCTCATAGTATGGAGCCTCAAATCTCACAAATAGTGAGAAGGTTGTGTGTAAATTCTGCTAGTAGACAATCAAACTCTTAAACATTTCACAGTCGTGTCTCACGCTCGTGTCCGTGAAAAGAGACTAAACTGAAGATATGAACCGTGATGAAGTAAATTAATCTAAAGTGCATCTTAATGTTCTACATAGTAGTTCAATTCCTGTTAAACAGTTAAGTTTGGCTGTTATCTAGCTAACAATTGTTCGAACGTGACCTAAATAGTTAGTGCATCAAACCCTTAGCATCACTGTACAAAAACCTGCTATTTGAGTAAAACTTTCTACCTGTTTGATCGCTCTGAAAGTGCCCGACCTTTCCTCATGGGAGTCCTGGATGCTTTAGTTTTGGTCTGATTGACATAAAATCTGTTTTGAAGACAAATCTTACTCCGAGCAAGTTCAAAAGCATTGGCAAACATGTACGTTCATGAAATACACCACAGAAATAAATCTTTTTAATGCGGTTTGTATCGAGCATACAAAAATGTTAAAATTGAGAGTCTCTTGACCGCGTCCAAGCCCAAGCTCCATATATCATCCGCTGACACGCTCTGCACCTGTTCCTGCGTCCATCTCGTTTTCCCACAAAGGGTCAGCGCTGCAGGTTCCCTCCATGCCCTGTCTGTCTGATAAGGCGATAATGTTTGGTGTGACTGTTTTGAGACGATTATCACAGCCGAGCGCTCGTCTCAGAGCTGCTGAAACCCGGATTGATGGAGGAGTGTTGGAGTCGAACTGCACCAAACTCCAGGGGTTAAAGATAAACCAGAATGGCCCTGTTAGCCTCCAATTATCTCTGTTTGACTGCGGGGTCAAGTAGAATCCAAAAAAAGGGCATGGTTTCTCATGTGTGTGTGTGTAAGAGAGAAAGCGAGAGAGAGAGAGAGAGAGAGAGAGAGAGAGAGAGGAGGAGGAGAGGGGTTACAATATACTTTCAGTGTCCTAGCATCAAAAATGTACAATACACACTGATTCAGTGGCTGCACCGAGAGTGAGTGTGTGTGTGTGTGTGTGGGTGTGTGTGTGTGTGTGTATCAGAGACCTTGGACTGGTAGCAAGACACTGTGTGTGTGTGTGTGTGTGTGTGTCGTCTTTATCTCAAGCTCCTCACTCCCACCACAGATTCCTAGACTGCCTTGCTGTGTGTATATGTGAAGGAAGGAGGGAGGGACCGTGGGCCAAACTCACTCTCAGTCCCAGAGTGTGTGTGTGTGTGTGTCTTCAAGGCCGTGAGATGTGGCCTGAGCTCTATTAACTCTTCCCCTGGGCAGCTTGTGTCAGATCGCACGCAGCTCCAGAGCGAACGAAGCAGTCGAGTCATCCGTCTTTCTCTCCTTCAGTGATCTCTGATCAACACAGTAAGCTTCTCACACACTTTTAATTTCACTCTTAACAGTGTCGAGTCACATTGTGGTGTTCAGTCGGACTGGGATAATTCTGTTTAATGACAGTGTGCAGTTTAATGTGGAGCTTGTGACTGAAGGAACATTGCACATTTGGAATTCTTTTTGTACAAATTAACGTTTTTCAACTGTTTTCTCTAACCAGGCCTTTACTCCATCCTCTGGTAATCTCACGTGTACTTTTGCACTCTTGTCTTCTTCTTATCGTTACGCCATTATCCTGTATACTCATTTTTTGAGCTTCGGCTCCTTTCAGCGTGTCTTTTTAAAATATTCTCACAGTTTTTCTCTTTCACGATCACCACCGGGTCTGCTTTTTAGCTGCTTCCTGGCGAGGGCTGCGATTAGAAATCTTTATTTACACACTTTATTCCCAGTGTAGTCAGTGAGCCAGTGCGTGTATATTGGCTAAAGTTTGCTTCTTTAATTTCACAAAGCTTATAAGCTCAGGGATTCTCAAATGACTCCGAAATGAACCTTGTGAATTTTCCTTGACTCTTTTTTTTTTTACACTGCAAAAAATTATATCTTGTTAAGAGGAAATATCTTTAAAATGAGTTAATTTATCTGACACTTCTTATTAGAACATTATTTGGACTCAAATATAAGATTATGTAGCTTACTTTTAGTACACTTTTCTTCATTTCCAGCTTGAAATTTTCTTATTCTATTGGCAGATAATTTTGGTAATTTTAAGTGTTTTAATTCTAGAAAGAAGCAAAATTATTTGCCAGTAGAATAAGACAATTTCAAGCTTGAAATGAGCAAAAGCATCTAAAAGTAAGCTAAATAAACTTGTTTGCGTTCTAATAATCTTCTAATCAGAAATATTGGATAAATTCACTCATTTTAAAGATCCTTTCTCTTAACAATATATCATTTTTTGCAGTGTAATTATTCCATTTGTACAATATCGGACTGTGGTAACATTTTAAACGTTTTATCATTTGTCTGTAACATGAGTGAGTAACACTGACATCACACTCATAAATCCAACTTCAGTAAACATTTCTACTTGTTTTGTCTTCGTTTTCTTGACTCCTGGATGTTTTTGAGGAACTAGCGGAGGTAGCCGGATGGAGAAATGTGTTGGTTTTTTTGCCGCGCTAGTGCAGTGTGTCACGGCGGCAGAAAAAGATGAAAAATAGCATGAAGACTTTTAACTTAAATGTGGCTTATAATGTTTGTAGCTGTAATATTTCAACGTAGTAACACAAACTCATTATAGAGCAATGTTTGTAATATTAATTCATAAAATAAATTATGTCAGAGCTTTTGTAACAAAATAAACACCTGATTATACACTTTCTCTACTTTTCTGAGTTTATACCCATTTTATGCTAAGTTGTATAATTTTGTGTAATAAAAATAAGTCGGGTTAGAGCTTCGAGTCGAGCTTGTGGATTGAGCGTAGTGAGACGTGTGTTTGAGTTCCTTGGGACTGCTCTCGGCTCTGAGGACGTTGTGCGAAGCTGGCTGTCTGATTGTGTTATTATGGCTGCACTGATCAGCGAATCATCACCACCTGTGGGTGATAATCGACATCGATAAACTTGTCTGAGCGAGACGTCACATGTGGCCGTGACTCACTCGCTCCATTCATTTCATATGTTTAGTCATCGTCTATTTCTTCATTCTGGACATAACAGTAAGCGTGTTTTATTACATCTCACTGCAAGCAGGACATTTGAAGATTCACACACAGATTCCCTCCACTTCAGGAGTATAAGTGTGAGGTCATGTGGTACAACGTCTCGACACTGATTGGTCATTGGTCAGGTTTATGAGGAAATGCGGCAGAATCTTCAGCTGATAAATCGATCAAGATTGTGATTTTATACTAGATAGATAGATAAGGAATGAAAGTAAAAGAAAGAAATACTGATATAGATAAAGGGACAGAGAAATAATAGAGAGAAAGAAAGAAAAAGAAAGACGGAAAGAGACAGAGAGGGGGAGAGAGAGACAGGGATAGAGAGAGAAACAGACAGGGAGAAAGACAGACACAGATAGAGAGAGACAGACAAGGATAGAGAGAGAGAGAAACAGGGATATATAGAGAGAGACAGACAGGGAGAGAGAGAGACAGGCAAGGACAGACAGACAGGCAGAGAGACAGACAGACACAGATAGAGAGAGCGAGACAGACAGGGATAGAGAGCAAGACAGACAGGCAGAGAGACAGACAGGGATAGAGAGAGAGACAGGTGGGGAGAGAGCAAGACAAACAGGGATAGAGACAGGCAGGAATAGAGAGACAAACAGGCAGAGAGACAGACAGGCATAGAGACAGACAGGGAAAGAGAGAGCGAGACAAACAGGGAGAGAGAGAGAGCGAGACAGACACGCATAGAGAGAGAGACAGACAGGGATAGAGAAAGAGTGAGACAGACAGGCAGAGAGACCGACAGGGATAGAGAGACAGCGAGACAGACAGGCAGAGAGAGACAGACAGGCAGAGAGGTGTGTGTGAGGTGCTGCTGTGAGATCGGGGTGTTACATTCCACAGTTGGGTGAGTGTGTGTGTGTGTGTGTGGAGGGAGGGAGGACACAGCTGGGCTTTGTGTTACTCAGCAAACACACTGATGCCCTGAACCTGACACACACACACACACACACATACACACACATGTTCAGTGAGATCAACTCCAGTTCCATGAAGCTTTAGTTCCTCCATCTAAATGAAGCTGAGATGTGTTTTGTGCTGCAGCAGTAATTAATGAACTCATTCAGACTTCAGTTTAACATCCAGCACTGAATCTGTCACTCTCTGTGGACCGAAGGACAAAATCACAGAGAGAATAAACACTCGCAGCTCCATCGCTTTCTTCCTCAGCACACGCTCTATTGTCAGGGGCTAGCTTAGCTGCACTAGCATCGTAGCTCCACTTCAAAACAAACACTCACTCGGCTCAGCGATTACATTTGTGTTTGATCAATTTAAAGAGTTTAAAGTAAAATGTTCAACATTGTACTTCTGTCATTTCAAGAGAAAAATATTTACAGCAGACGTCACAAGCTCCTTACACAACAGCAAATGAGCGTGTTGTTTATTGCAAGCACTCAGTGAGTCCAAACTGTACACACACACACAGAGCACTTATTTTTATTCCAACATACAACTGAGTTACCATTATGGGAACAGACCAAAGGGCACACACTCGGCGGCCTAATTAGCATCAATCCCCGATATCAGATCTGAGCGTCTCTCCGGGGAGCGCTGTATCTCCTCCTTCAGAAGTTTTCTCGAAGCTTGCACAAGTAAAAGTTATTTTAAGTGACTTTTTTTTTTTCAAACAACAGGAAAATTATGAACTGTTTTTTAAGTTTTTATTGCTGCAGATTCCACCACAGATCTGATGTGTGTTTTCCCTGTGTGTGTTTATTGTGTTTGGATAAACAAGAAGTTTTTTTTGTTAAGAGACATTTGTTTAACATTGATGGAACGAGTCTCCAGTGTCATCGCTTTGTAACAGTCAGAGTTGAAGCTGTAACTTTATTTGCTTCTTTGCAGTTTCTCTGTAATTTGACAAGCTGCATTTTTTACTTCATGAGAGTGAAAATTGTTGATTAGCTGCTGTAACGTAAGGGACAATAGAAACTTGTTTCACAATGCATTGAATGTAACTATAACTCGATAAAGAGTAGGAGGTGTCTTGTTTAATTAATAAAAATGTAACAGTAGATAAGTTAGTGTGGTGTAAGAGGAATGAAGCACTTGGGGACGTTGTGTTATAGGAAAATAATCAGCTTCGTCATACCACACCGTTACTGATCCTCATGTGTATGCTCATAAACGCCAATCAGACATTACTTACCAAGCTAATTTACATTTAGCCACACCCACAAATCTTCAAGGAGCTGAAAATGATAAAACAGCAACTAAACAGTGAAAGAGCGCCTCCTAAGTGCAGTGTGTGTAAAATCTTTCAATAGTGTAGCTCAGCCATTACGCCGGCTCGTCCTCCTTTTATAGGGTGCCATTACTTTTGTTCTAATTGAATGGTGAGTTGCGAGTAAGTGATTTATACTTTTTCCACCCGGACTAGATTTCATCAACATCGCATTTCTTGTGTAAAAGCTCCAGCGAACAATTTATGAATAGAGGTAGATGGAGAGGGAGAAACAGACAGGGAGATAGACAGACAGATGGATAGAGAGGGAGAGAAACAGACAGAGAGACAGACAGGGAGAGAGAGAGAGAGAGAGAGACAGAGAAACAGACAGGGATAGAGAGAGACAGAGAAACAGACAGGGATAGAGAGAGAGACAGACAAACAGGGAGAGAGACAGAGAAACAGACAGGGATAGAGAGAGAGAGGCAGATGGAGAGAGACAGAGAAACAGACGGAGAGAGACAGAAACAGACAGGGATAGAGAGAGAGACAGACAGACAGACAGGGAGAGAGAGAGACAGAGAAACAGACAGGGATAGAGAGAGAGAGGCAGACGGAGAGAGACAGAGAAACAGACAGGGATAGAGAGAGAGACAGACAGGGAGAGAGACAGAGAAATGGGCAGGGAGAGAGAGGCAGACAAGGAGAGAGACAGAGAAATGGACAGGGAGAGAGAGGCAGACAGGGAGAGAGACAGAGAAACAAGGAGAGAGAGAGAAACAGACAGATGGATAGAGGGAGAGAGACAGACAGGGAGAGACAGAGAAACCGAGAGAGAGAGACAGACAGGGAGAGAGAGAGGCAGACAGGGAGAGAGACAGAGAAACAGGGAGAGAGGCAGACAGGGAGAGAGACAGAGAAACAGACAGGAAGAGAGAGAGGCAGACAGGGAGAGAGACAGAGAAACAGACAGTGATAGAGCGAGAGACAGACAGGGAGAGAGACAGAGAAACAGACAAGGAGAGAGAGACAGACAGGGAGATAGATTTACATTTAGCCACACCCACAAATCTCCTGAAAATGCTGAAAATGACAAAACAGCAACTAAACAGTGAAAGAGCGCCTCCTAAGTGCGGTGTGTGTAAAATCTTTCAATAGTGTAGCTCAGCCATTGCGCCAGCTCTTCCTCCTTTTATAGGGTGCCATTACTTTTGTCCTAATTGAATGGTGAGTTGCGAATAAGTGATTTAAACTTTTTCCGACCGGACTAGATTTCATCAACATCGCATTTCTTGTGTAAAAGCTCCAGAGAACAATTTGCCAACAAATATGTTCATGTGCCATGTGATACAAACCTTTTTTTTTTTTGCTTGTTCATTTCACAAAATCAGACGTCACTATGCCTTCCCAAAAAACAACTTGTTGATATTTCTTTATCATCCAAAAGTGTTCCAGCTTACCCTGAAATGTCACCTCTCTGTTGTCGGGTTCTACACAGAACCTGTAACAGACAAACAGAAGAGCAGATTAATCCTGAATACTTCATTAATTCTTCTGGAAGTGAGATTCCACAGGCAAGCTGGGGACGTTCTCAAACTCAGGAGGGAGGCGGGAAGCCGCATACATCCGTCAGAGTGTGTGTGTGTGTGTGTGTGTGTGTTAGGGATTCCCCTGATGAGATTCAGGAGTGTGCCTTTGTTCCACCGTCGGAATTCTAGTGTCTTTCTCCCCCTTTCCTTTGACAAAAGCAGTAGAATAATCCATTGGTACGGCCCGGACAACGAGGGAGGGGTTGAGGGATAAAGAGTGAGAGAGAAAAAGGTGGGGGGAACCCTGCGGAGCAAAAAGGGGTGTTGTGTGGGGGGGGAGGTGGGTGGTGTTGTCATTGTTGTGTGCAGGTCAGATTGTGTGTTTTTTCAGCAGTGAAGGAAGTTGAATGACTGAGTGAATGGGAGTGAACAAGGGGTGGAGAGACGGGGAGGGAGGAGAGCTTTACTGCCGCTCTCACACTCCCTCAGGACGACTCGCACAGCTGACTCTCTGAGTTTATGTGAGCGTGAGTTCGACACACACACACACCGTCCCAGCCATGGACAATCCTGACCCACGTCCCTCTCCAGACATGACGGATCTGTAGCACTCCCTGGATTTTAATCTGCACTCATCCTGATTTGGATTATTTATTCATTCCCTGTGCATTATTTATTTGAGGAGGACGGCATGCACACGCGAGCCCAATCCCGCAGCTGTGACAATTACCTGGGCATAAAGGTGAGACACGCCGCGTCTGTCCCACTGTATTCAAACAAAATGTTATGAGTCCTGAGTACAACGAGTCCTGCTGTTTAGGTATAGATCTGTGGGTGTGTGTGTACGTTTGGCAAAAAATGGAAAAAATACCACTTAAGTCGCACATTGCACGATATGTGATTATGGAAGGTTTGTGTGCAAAAGAGCATTGGCACATTTAAAAGAAATAAAAAAATCAGTCCACAAGTTTGTTAAACCATGACGCCTACTTAGGGAGCCTGCTCCCAAACAAAGAACAGGGAGATCTACAATACTGTGACGTAGTGACGATAACAATATCGTGTCCAATATCTCAATTTATCGCTTAACCAATTATCAGCACATGCCTAGTGGAGAGCGACCCCAGCACTTTGTCAGTTTGTATAAACGCATCCGCGGAATAAATAAACATAATATCGTTATAAAAGTAATAAACGTATTTCTGAAGTTTTTATTTTTTTCAGTGAAAGGAAAGATCAGAGCTCTTTGCTTTCATGAACTGTTTTAGGCATTTGTTAATTATCATGTAAATAGAAGAAGGAACGATTCAAAGCTTCCTGTCCTTCACAGATTCAGCACGTGGGTGTGGTTTTATTTTTTTATCTCAATGTTTTTATATCGTAGCATTTGCTCGACATTTTATCCCAGATTACAGTCCTGTTGAAGGTTGTCTGGTGAACAGAATTAAAGAAACACACTGCATGAATGTCCTGAGGTTGCTGACTGATGAGCACTCCTGTGTCAACTCAGGGGCGGAGCTTAAACTCAATTTGACCAGCCAATCACGAGCCGGATGTGAATATCACCGCTAACATTGTCAGGTTTGATTTAATGCATACAGGTTTTAATTAGAGAATATAAAAGCTAGCGAGGAACTAATTTATCGTTACCCAGCTACCTGTTTAGATGAGCAAATAACAACGTAGCTAAGCATCTGACATGTCATGCTGTAGTGAAACAATTGGATGACGAAGTCATGTGATTAAGATTCAGCTTAAGCTCCAACCATTTTCGGCATTCGGTTTTCATGACTTGTTTGCCAAATATTTAGCAAAGCAAGTTTAAAACTTGTACATTTATGGATAAAACTTTGACGTCTTGTATGCAATTACAGATTCAAAAAGACTTTTTTTTCCATCTGTTTGCATTTCACATTTCTGCTGTGTTCGCGCCTTGACGGTGTTTGCATTCACACTGCTGTTCAATCCGTAACATATTAAAGCCTCATAAGTGACCACTCCACACACACACACGCGCACACACACACACATTACACTCCATCATTCAGTGCAGCAGCTTTTGTTGCTCGCTTTCCTCTAAAGAGAGTGTATACTCTATCTACTCACACTCCCCCCTCTGAAAAAGTCTGAAAATGTCTCTCTCTCTCACACACACACACACACACACACAGATATACACACACGAAAGCAGACACTACAATAGTCACTGAAGTGCTACTTGAGTGCGAAGTGGATCCTTCAATCAAAAAGCCGTAATTGTCTCTACCGGTTGCATGGTCATATCCCAAATCCTAATTACAGTCCATGTACTGTGTGTGTGTGTGTGTGTGTGGTGGCAGAAGGGGCGGAGTCTGTTCTAAATATCTTCTCCTAAACATCTAGCCCACGTTGCACTTTCATATCACTATAATTGCACAGAAAAAAAGCATTTAATTAAATTACTTTGCACAGCCGGTAGTCTACAACTCTCACCATTTCTCCCCCAACCAGCTGCGTGAAACATCTCATCAACCAGTCGTCTCATTAATGAAGGAAAACGACGCTTCATTCGAAACTCAACCGCTGTTCCGTCTTTGATCTATTTGGGTCAGCGCTTTTTCTTTTGTCGCCGAGGGAACATGCCACGCCCCTGATCGTAACAGGAGTAGTTTCAGAGCCTTTGAACCTGACAGAATTGCACAGCGCTGATGAACTCTTGGATTCTGATTGGTCGGAAAGTGTTGATTAACGTATAACAGCAGCAAATTATGGGTTTATGTTTCTATGAATGCGCTCTTTCTAATACATTATTGTTTCTATAGTAACAGCTCAGCTTTAACACTTGTAATAATCATTGATGTAGTGAAGTTTTCTGTAAGGAGAAATGTGTTCATTTGGTATTTATGGAAGGAGTCTCCAGTGTCAGTGCCACTGAGAAGTTTACACTTCATTGTGGTTTCCTTTTCACATTTCTTTCTTAACTTTAAGAAAAAAAAAAAGAGAGTGAGCCGCTATAACGTAAGTGAGAACTAGTTTCTCAGGGCATGAAATGTAACAACAAATGGATTTTTTTAAAATGATATCGTTCTTTAATAAATACAAATTTGTGAGCGTTTTCAAGTTGCTGTAGCGTTAGAGGAATAAAACACTCAGAGCTGTGCAGAACACCAGCGGAAACTCTGCTACACTGATTATTTTACTGTAAATGCAACACACACACACACACAGGTTTATTCCACAGTGCCTTCCAAGACTGTCTTTTGCTCCGCTTTTTGAAAATGTCTCTAATTCCAGGGACTTGAAGTGAGTTTTTGTTTCCGTGCCGCAGTGAAAAGCTCCGTCGCTCGGCTGGTTTCAATGCTGTCGTTCTCACGTTACTCAGAAACGGTGCAGTCACAAAGTCACGCACTGCTGGAGGTCTGGACCGCAACCGGCTTTGGGTTTCCGACCCCCTGCATCCATCCACCTGCTGATGCACAGGACCCTTCTAGAATGGCAAAGAAACGTAGTACCGCCTTCTGAGATGCTGTAACGGCCGGAAAGCCGATTAGAATGAAGAGAAAGAGACACGAATATGGATCATACAGCTGTGTGGTCTAAAAATATCACCAGCTGCTGATGAGAAATAAAAAGGAAAATAATTATGATGCGCATGCTTTGATTGAATATATTAAAGAAACAAGAAGAGCCAGAGCTTCTCAGAGTTCCTGAGTTGTGACGTGATTGTGGTGTTTCTCATTGTGGTGGAACTCACGTTTATACCGTGTGCATGAGAGACTCAGTCACTCGTCCACTTTTTATCTGCGTCCAGTTCTTCCCAGTTGATGGTTCGACTTCTTGAGTGTATCGTGTTCACCTCCTCATGTCAAAACTTTCATCAGACCTTATTGTGAAGAGTTCTCGAGCCACTCTCATGGCCTCTGAGCTTAAACATTATTCGAATAGGGTGTGTGTGATTGATTAATGTCCACTCAGGAGGTTATTGAGAGAGCACTGTGTATACAGTGCAGCAGAGGGGACACGCTGTTCACCTGGGGGTCTCTCTCTCTCTCTCTCTCTCTCTCACACACACACACACACGGTACTCCTGACTGACCAGGTACAAGAGCGTCTTCAGTTTTTTAGGAATGATTTTCGAACTGCACTTGTTCTGCTTCAGTCGCTTTATTTATCTCCGTCTCTTTTGAAGTCCTTCTTCAAACGAGACACTTCTGAGCCTCATGTTTGGTCTACAGGGGTTTTACGTCTAGCTTTAGAGCAGTATGTGTGTGCATGTGTGTGTGTGTCTCTGGGCTTTGAGTGAGTGAATATGTATAATCTATATATGTGTAATCTGTAAATGAAAAAGGATTCGTCTCAGTATTTTGACTGATTGATTGAGGTCAAAGCTCAGTGGTGTATGCAGGCATTTCCTCAGCTCTGTAAACATTTTCCTGATCAAAGCAGGTTCCCCTCATGCGTTTCTCATCCACGGCGCCAGCAGAACCCGAAGAACGGCTCTCAGAGACTTTTAAAAATGCGTAGCGATGACTTTCCTGCCATTGTTGTCCTTCCTCCAGTAAACAGCACTGAGTTTTCCTCCTCCCTGTGGCATGCAGATCAGCGCACACACACACACACACACACTGTGTTACATCAAACACACACCTGAGTCAAGTGTAAGAATCTTACGACTTTTTCTCTGATGTCTCAGGGTCACGATGTCATAATCACCTACAGCTTTCCTTACAGGGACACAGTCACAAGCAACTCTTCCTGAGCCAAGGAACTGATTCATGAGTCACTTTTTTAACAGGATACGTTTTTAAAACGCTGATGTTAATGTGAAGAGAATGTGATGAAGAGCTAAATGCTATGGCTATCTTGCTAGATAGATAGAGATAATAGATATGATAATTAGAAGTAGCGATTAAATCATGGAAGCCTTTGAGAGCCCAGGTGATTTGACTCAGAGTCGTCATTTTGAGAATCAAGGTGTGTCGAATCAGATTCGCCACTTTGAGAGTCAAGGTGAGTCGAGTCAGAGTCGTCAACTTCCTTAAAATGCTTGTATGAACTCAACCTTTGGCTCATTGTCAGAGTCGGGGTCAGAGGTCACAGCCCAAGCGGCAGAAAATCCCGGAAAAAGTCAGACTTTCCACTCTCGCTGTGTTATTGTCCAGACCATGACGTCACTTGACAGGTGTTTCCTCTGACATGCACTAAGAGTACGGGACATGGCCTGCAACCTCCTGACATCCTATCGTGTGTGTGTGTGCACGCACACGTGTATATGTATGCGACCCGTTTGTCTCACAGGAGGGGTCGGAAAGTCAATGCCACTCACATTCACCACCGCCAAAACAAATAGAACGATGCACAAGTTTCTTTTGACTCATTATTTACAATAATACACTCGTCTGTCACATCGCTTAGCCTCACTTTTGCACATTTCCACTCTGATGAACTCTCCTCGTTCATATTTGTTTCATTCTTGTTAGCACCAGAGTTAAAATTTAACGCTAAGAAAAAGAAATAATGTGTACATATGAAAAGCTTAAAAATGATGAATGTTAATGATATAAACTGGAAAAGAAAGCTAGCGGGACATTAATAAGAACGATTATAAAGAAATATGTCTAAGATGGCTAAAGGAGGTTAGCATGACAAGATGCTAGCGTGCTCAAACAATTGAGCTAGCCTTTTCAACACTTTAAGAAGAAATGAGATTCTCAGTGTTTTTCACTTTGTTTGTTTCTAATGAAAGGAAGATCTTTTTGTTTTTATGTATTGACTGCGATGCTTATCCTGAATTTATTTTACGCGAGAGTGAGAGTAATTAGCCAAAAAATATTTGCGTAAAATCTTTTTAGTTGTAATTATTCCAGGAAGAGATGTGCACGTTTTAAGTGAACATGTTACGTTTATGCAAGCTGATGCTGGATAGAAACTAAACCCTCTCTTGCTTTTACCTTTTAAAGCTTTTTTCGATGTTAGTCTTTGGCCTTGGTTGAATTTAGCAGAAGTAATCTGTACTATTTACAAGCCAGTTAAATTCCGACAATTAAAACGAAAGCCCCACCCACTGAAATATGCTGTTTCACTTGGAAGAAAAATGCATCTGAATTTCTGTCCAGTTGCTCCACATGATGTAAAAGTGATATTACTTGTTTAAGTTTGTGTGTGTCTGTGTGTTAGGACTCAGAGTCATTAGACAGCTGTATCCAGAGCACTCTGTCATCAGTGTATGCTCCGTTCGGGGCGACGGCGTCCACGGTGCTGCTGCAGCTCTTCAGCGTGGTGGAGCGTCAGTACGGTGGAGACGGCCTGCGCTGCTTCATCGACTTCCTCCTGCCTGCCAAGAGGATCTTACACACCATCCAGAGAGAGAGCTGTGTGAGTACACACACACACAAATCAGTGAACATTTTATTCCTGTCCCTTAGTGTTATGGACTTGGATACTGCAGTATATCTGGAAACTTCCAGGGAAAAGATTATAATCTTCATGGTGGTTGAATTAAATGTTCTCTAGAGCATATACATCCTGCATCCAGGGGCGTCATGCTTGACAGTAGAATCTCATTAGCAGTAACAAGCAGTAGGACGATTTCTAACTGAGAGTCCAACTGAGAGTTTAGAGTTTATTTATTTGGAAGAGGGCAAAGTTTGTGCCGTCATGTGACTTTTCAGAAGCGTGTTTTACAAAATTCTCAGACTGAAAGAGAATCCTGTCTTTATGCCCCATCTCCATTAGCGTGAGTCAGCGATATTTAATCCACCACTCTGACGCAGTGATGACCCTGCAGCTCTCTGCGCCCGTCCTTCTGACGTTCAACTTCGGCTCAAGCACGTATTCCAGAAACATCTAGAATATCGTCCTGGTTAAAGTGGACAGGCGTGTGCTGAGAAATCCTCCACAGCTCAAAAAAGGCTCTCGTTATAAACTCGCTGTCCAGATTTAGCTCACTCGATGAGGTTTGTTTATAGTGGGCGGGGCTGTGGCATATCTTGAACGCCATTGGTTGTTGTAGAAGTCAGTCATACGCCTTGGTACGATGTTGTTCTAGCTTTCTGTTTGCGAAGGAAACAAAACAACATACAGAATCGAATCACGGCTCTCAAGACGTTTCATGGAGACTTTTGTCTGAATTATGATCTTCATAAACATGTTCATAAACATTCGATTCCATTTGTGTCCAGGAAGTCGATAATGTAAATATATAAATACGCTTAAGATGACAGAACATTTTGTAGCTGTATGTGATTAATGAGCTGTTATGACGAAATAATCTCGAAAATAAAATAAAAACATCACATATTCTACAGGCTCTAACAGTCGTAATGAATTACGGCATCTTCTGTCTTGGATCACTGTAAATCTTTGCCATCTTACAGGTTATGAATGTCTTATGAAGGCCTTATGTAGGTATTTTAAAATGGAAGCTTTTTTGAGAAAAAATGTTGACAGAATGTCATACAGGGAGTCATTCTGATGGTGCAAGGAGTGAAGTTGTATAGTGGGTGTGGCCGAGGTTTTTGTAACTGTGTTGTAACAGTTCCTGATGTGGGTGGAGCACAGAAGCACGGCAGGCGAGAGTTGATGTTCACATACACACTTTATTTGGTTATTTTGGCTTTTCAGCTTGCTTCATTCATTCATTCATTCATTCATTCAGTCACACACATGCGTTGGGGTCGGGGAGCTCCTCTTCTCTGCTCTCCCCTTCCTTTTATGCTCAATCCCTGTGACAAACAACAAACACACCCACACACATTAATGACACCAGGTGTAATGACTTAGCCACTTACCTTCCCCGACCCCGCCCTCCATTCACAAACTGCTGCTTGGCCACACCCCTGTTGCCACATTGAATATCCGATAAACTTTTCAGTCTTATTTTGCCTCTGTCCCAACTTTTATTGAGTGTGTTGCAGGCATCAAATTCTAACTTCATTTATATTTACAAAGTACAATTAAGTTAGTCAATAAAACTATTGAAAATCTTTTCTTTGTACTTTTGTCAGTTAAATAAAGTTTCATGTGAATTAACAAATCACAGTGTTTTGTTTTTATTGCATTTTGGAAAATATTCCAGCTTTTCCAGGAATGGGATTTGTAAACAAACCTTTATCAGCAGCAGTAGTTTCAGCAAAATCAACCAGAATTATACTCTTTTTAGATCACATGCTCTTAATTCAATACAATTGTATTTCTATGGCGATGTTAACAATAGGATTGTCACAAAATCGCTTTAGAGAAATCCAGATGTTGAGTTAGCTCCATGATGAATACTCCAGAGGGGAAAAACTCCCTGAGATGACATGAGGGGGAAATTTCCAACTTGATCATAAGGCATAACAAATGCACCTAATATTTTTTTTTCGTTGATCAACACATTTGACCCCTTGACTTATTCCTCAGATACTTTGAACATTTTTATAATATAAATTCCATATTGCCAGTATTATGCCTAATTATTTTAGTTTTGATTTTGCATGCTTTATAGATCTTAAATTAAATTCTAATTTTATTAATGCTAATTTATTTACTCACACAGTTTAATGTTTATCATGTCAATATTTCATTGATCAAATTCTCAAACTGCTGCACAGCAGAATCTCCCAATCAATTATTTTAAATGAAGTCTGGAGTTTTACATTAAGTGAGCAAGTCTCCAGCACAAGTCCAATCCAGTGGTGCTGCAGAAATCTAGCTGCTATGGAGGAAATAAACACTGTTAGAGTCAAGACTGTCAAGTATTCACATATAATTTTTTGATAATTACAGTATATAACATCGGTGTAGAAATTTTACTTACTTACTTACTTACTTACCGGTACTTACTTACTTACTTACTTCTTGCTTACTTACTTACTTACTTACTTACTTACTTACTTACTTACTTACTTACTGCTTGTACTCAGCGCAAAATGTATACTGTTCTTATTTATTCAGGTGACATTGGGCATACCTAACAACCTGTTTCTTTCTCTCCCTTTCTCTCTCCCCCCCCCCCCGAATCTGTCCCTCTGAGTTACATGTCGGTCCTGGGATCGAGATGCTGCTCCTCGGATCTG
>JAODVO010000011.1:39204432-39218317 GCA_025400055.1 Notarius lentiginosus
ACACACACACACACACACACACACACACACACACACACACACACACACCAGAAATGACTGACAGACTGAATTCCCCTCCAGTGACTGAGTGACTGAGTGAGTGAATGAATGAGAGAGATGTACCTGACTCCAATAGTGAACATGTCCAGGATGTTTTTCCCCTGCAGCCAGCCCACCATCATGATGACACCTGGGAGGAAAAAAATAATAATAAAAGTTGTGATGAATAAATAATGTTAATAATAAAGAAAGCGTCTTTTACACAGCTGCTCAGAAACTAATCCTGAGATCGTGAAGGTGTTTTAGCTCACAGTTAGCAGCATTAGCACCAAATTTTCAGCTCATAAATCATACCGATGATGCAGAAGGAGTAGAGCGAGAGCTGCTTCCCGAGAACATCCATACTCTTCTGGAGCGGAGTTTTAGGCGACTGCATAAAAATATTATCAAATTAAAAACAGGTCACAATATATCAAAGGTTCATTTAAAACAGAAATGAAGTGAGATCTGAGAGTGTGTGTGTGTGTGTGTGTGTGTGTGTGTGTGTGTGTGTGTGCGCACTTTACCTCTTCAGCCTGCATCATTTTGAAGACCTCCCCGAATTCGGAGCTCTCGCCCGTCCCTATAACGAGGCCCTAAATCCAAACAGAACAAATAAAATAATACGCAGGACGTCTTCAGGGAGAGAAACGTCTCACACAGGACGTCTAAAACCAACTGTATGATTTTTATGCTGAAACAAAACTTCAGGAAATGTTGCCATAGTAGCAGCATCCTCTATCCCACAAAACAGGTTCACAGTCAGGGATTTTTTTTTTTTTTAAAGCAAAGAATGAAATCCTGGAGATTGACGGAGTACGAGCAGCAGGACGAGTTCATTGTGCTCATCGATACGGACACCGAAATGAGTAACGCACGCCGTGTTACACAATCAGGAGCGTTTTATAGAGCGAGTGCATGTGAGGTCGGGAGAGAAACACTGACTGGTGTAAGAGTTGTGTAGAAAGTCCCACCCCTTCTTGAATTTGATTGGTCAGTGAGAGAATACTGAACTTCAGAGGATTTGTGGAGGAAATAGACACCAAAAAAAAAAAAAAGCCCCATTCAGTCAATACAGGCCCTAAATGTCACGTCTAATGTTTGTTCACTCTGTGTGTGTGTGTGTGTGTGTGTGTGAGAGAGACGGAGCGCTACCTTGGCCTTGCCGGAGCACACCAGTGTCCCCATGAAGGCAATGTTGCTACGGGACGTGAGATCTCCACCAGCCAGCTGAGGAGAGACGGTCTTCGAGCAGGGCGTGGTCTCACCTGTTAGACTGGACTCGTCTACACTCAGATCGATGGACTGAGAGACAGACGGGGGGAATTACAGATCAGCTTCGTCAATATTGGTGTCTAATAGAAGTGAACATGTACGCAAATATTCCTGTGTGTATCATTACTCTGTGCGTGTGTGTCACCTCAAAAAGGCGGAGGTCAGCTGGGACTCTCTCACCCACAGAGAGGCAAACCGTGTCTCCAGGTACAAGTTCCCTCGCCAGCATGTGATCCAGACGGCCCTCTCGCACACTGACACACACACACACACACACCACTCTTTAACCACATATAATACAATCACCTGAGACATGATCAGTTAGTTTTGCACTGGAGCAAACAAGTCATGGAAATGTACAGCCTTCAGCACAGCGCAGTGTGTGTGTGTGTGTGTGTAAGTAAATCCTCCCACTGTGGCACCTCCTTTATTAAAGAGCATAGCCTAAAGTCTGAAGGCGGGGCTTGTAGGGTACTGAGGGGAAAACCATCTTCAAGGTGACCGTGTGAGAATTTAGACACTGATTTACTTCACGATGCTAAACTGGAGGCCACAGGTTTCCGTTACTTGCTAGCGACATTAGCTTGGTAGCTCCAGTGTGAAGATAAAGGTGCAGATAAGAGATGATCTGGGTCTCGGCCTCACCAGTGACATTCTGGAGGCACCAGTTTCCCCAATTCCTCCAGGGATTTCTCCGAGCGGTATTCCTGATAAAACACAAGACATACATCAGTGTGCACGTGCACACACATCCTTGATCACGATACAGGAGCACTGTTTAATTTTTATATTTTTTGTCTGAGAGAGCGAGAGAGAGAGAGAGAGAGAGAGAGAGAGAGAGAGACTGGTGAGGTGAAGACTGTTTATAGCTGCTATAATGCCAGGAACTCACTCTTTTCACTGATCATTAAACAGATAAGCATTATGACCTGTCCTCCCTTTAATATGTAAAAACACTAACAGTTGTAAAGTTGCTGTGGTGCGAGAGGAAGAACACACTCTGTGACGTGCTGTTAGAGGAAAATAATCAGCTTCAGGGTGGTGACTCGGACTCTTTACACAGATCTTCCAAACAGAACCGTAAAGAAGATTCCTCAATATTCCGGCTTCAGTGATTTACACGGAACCAACTGAAGCCACAGCACAGGGTTTTTTTTTAAAAACACTGCGTGCCATCGTTCCACAACCAGACGTATGCTGTAGAACACAACAGAACATCAGCGTGTAGCGGAATGTTGACGTAGAGCACACGACACTTGGTTAATATGAACGTCCTGATCATGGTGACGCTGCTTTAAAGTAAAGCAATCTGAAACACGTTGGAGGAGAAAGTGAAGAGAAGTAGGAAGTGATGTGAGGCAGAAGGGCTTGCAGACAGACACCGTACACGAAGGCGTCTGAATTCATGTTGGTCTTGAAAAGAACGTCAGTGTAAAAACGCCACACCCCTGTCCCGCCCCACCCGTCAATTCCAGCTCAGTTACTACCAATCACTCAGCTCAGAGGAGGAACAGCACACATCCTGTTCCACATTCAGACACTTTGTACAGACCAGGAGGCGGAGTAAAGGAGTCAGAGTCCTGTCATGAACAGGAAGTGGGAAAGGAAAAGGAGCGACGACGCTCTGCTTCATCACACCGGCTCGTTACCTGTACGAAGGCCACAGTAACGACGATGATGATGGCCTGTGGAGAGAAGAGAGATACGGGAATGACATGAGGAACCTGGTGTACACGTACACACACACACACACACACACACACACACACACACACAGAGAGAGGTAAAGAACACACACCACGGTGATGCTGACGGCATCGTCAAACTGACGCATCACTACACTGATCACCGCCGACGCCAGGAGCAGCATGATGAGAGGATCCTTAAACTACACACACACACACACACACACACACACACACACACACACACTAGTAACTGTGTTTATACACACACCCACACACTTACATAAGTATTCACCCCCCCACCCACTGAACTGGTCTTGAAACCTGAACCATTTGAAAATGCAAATTTTTTCATTCTCATGTTAAATGTGAGAGGAGACAAGAACACAACCACACACACACACACACACACACACACCTGCAGATTGACCCTGTACTGGTGTTTGTGTGTGTTTACCTCACCTGGGACAGGTATTTCCTCCAAAGTGGCTCGTCCTCACTGATGTCGAACTCATTCCAGCCATGATACGCTCTCCTCCTGCTCACCTCCGCATCAGAGAGACCAAACTGCAGGTCAGCCTAAACACACACACACACACACACCCACCTCAGAACAGTGACAAAAATATACACAAACGCACTTCTGCTCCACTGTGTTGCCATGACGATACATCTACTAACTCTACAGGTAAATACAACACAACATGAAACAAACCACAACACACACCTGCAGCACACACACCACTTCGTTGACAGGAAGCTCACTGGCTCTTTTGGATGTTAGTACCGGGATCATGGTCTCATCTTCACTCTGTGATTGACTCTCGGCTAGCTGACACACACACACACACACACACACACACACACACACACACACACACACACACACAGTTTTCCTTCAGTGTTTATTAGGGTGCGAGTGCAAATCAGTCAGCGTTCTGTTCAGTCACATGACCTCATCTGACGTTTATCATCGTGTGTAAACATGCTGTAAAAATAACAATAAAACCTTATTTTTATATAAATTTCCAGTCTCCCAGCTGGAGTTAAAGTCGGCGCTCAGATGTGGTGCAGCAGCAGAAACACTTCAACACAAAGAAAAAAAAGCAAATAAAAAGTAAGAATGAACACAATGGAAAAGGAAAGACAATTTAAACAGATATAAGGAGAAAATCGGAAAGAACAGAAAAATGCCACATAAAAGCCAAAAGAACAAAAGAGAGAGAGATCACAGAACACCTGGCCGTGACCAGACAGGAAGTGACATCACGCATGAGGATGATGAGGTGAAACAGTTTAACTCTCAGAGAAACAGGACTGGAATAAGAAAGAGTTTAAGACTTCGGTTATTTACACTTCTGAGAAACGAGCCGATGAAATCAGAAGGCGGTCATTTGATTGTTTAATCGTAATCATCGTGACAGCAGCGATGTACTCGAGTGACTGAGCGAGCGTTTATATGGCGCAGTGCTGTTGGGTGTTGACGGGGACAGTGCCGTTAGCTACTGGGTGAAAAAAAAAAAAAACACATTCCACTCAGCGCTAATTTTACACCTCAGCATTCTTTCACGCTGCGTCATGAAATTTAAGAAGAAAAAAAAAAAAAACTGCAGCATAAATCTTGTGCTAAACTTTAATCTCCTCCGGCTGCTTCGTCACTTATTCTGAACATCAGACCGTTTAAATGACAGCAAGGAGAACGGGTTAAGGAGCAGCGGGAACAGGTCCAACCGGAACGTCTCATATTATATAAATTTGCATAACATGAATCAGTCAGTCAGTCTATACAAAGTCCTCATTCTAAAGAAAAACAATAACGCACAAAAAAAAATAAATAAATAATCCAGACAGAACAGCGAGGCCCTGTGCGTCAGCAGACTGCGTTTATTCGTACAACTGAATTACAGACGAGACGTTTCCAACCTCAACCATGAGAACCTGACCAAGTTCTAACCTGAAGAAGTCATTTCTGTGGAACTGGGGCAAGTCTGGAGTCGGAACCGGTTAACAAACCAGCGTACCAATTCACCTCCTCACGAGCACACACTTTATTAAAAAATAATAATAATAATAAAATAAAACTTGAAACTGCATGCAGAAAGAATTTGCTCCAAGTTTTAATTTAATTTTGAAAAACAATCAATCAACACCGGGTCAAAAATTTACACAAACACAGATGATTAATTCAATGGCGCTGAAAGTCCAGAACATCTTCACTCTCCAAGGTCAAGGCCACTTAACTTCCTGTTAGTGATGACTGCAGCAAGCTTCTCTGTGCACAACATAAGAAGGGTTTGATGATTGACACTCATTGGCTTGACCAACACACAGTACAAATGGGAAAGTCCAAGGAGCTCAGTGCAGATCTGAGAAAGAGGATCACAGATTTACACTCAGGAATGTCTCCTGGTGCCGTTTCTAAACACATGATTCCAACATCACTTCAAACAAGCAGAAGTTATTAGTAGGTGGAGCCACTTTGCTGGAAGAAGACCCACAGTGTCTCCCTCAGCTGAGTGGAAACTGGTTTGGATGATCAAACAACCCAAGAACCACTGAGGAACAGACCTGCCATGAACTGGAAGCTGGAACACCAGCGTCATTGTCTACAGTCAAGACTTTTACATCACCGTGGGCTGCTGCTCAAGAAAGAAGTTCCTGCTCCAAAATCCACAACTTCAAGATCAGCTAAAGTTTACAGCTGCTCACATGGGCAAAGAAAAAAAAACCTTCTGGAGGAAAGTTTTAAATTCAGATGATGAGATAAAGATCGAGTTGCTTGGCCACAATGACCAGAGGAACACTGGACTAGCTATGAAGCATGGTGGTGGTAGCATCAGGCTCTGGGGTGGTTTTGCTCCCAGTGGAACTGGTGCATTGCACAAAGCAGATGGAATCATGAAGGACCTCAGAATTCTTCAGCAGAACCTCAAACCATCAGAGACTTGGACACGGCTGTGTGTTCCAACATTGCAGTGACCCCAAACACACATCACAGCTGGTTGTGGAGGAGGAAGCAGAACATTATTCAGCTTCAAACAAGTCCTGATCTCAACCCTGTCGAAAACATGTGGACGGTGTTTAGAAGTCGGGTCCGTTTCAGAAAACGCACACACTTAACTGAACTCCAGCAATTCTGCTGAGAAGAGACGACAAATATCCAACTGAAATTCTAACAGAAGCTACTGGTGAATTTTTCTTTTTAAAAGAAGAAAGATTAAATAAAAAGCATTGAAAAATTTAGAAAGAAAACCAAATAAAGAAAAACAAACCAGAAAGGATGTCGTTTTCCTCTTACAGGAAAAAACTTTAAAAACCCTCACGTCTCTGTGAATGAGCTGTTGCCATAGAAACGATATGGTATTTGACCAAGAGCATTAAAATAAACCTGCGATTTCCTGCTTCACTACTCGGCTGCTGCTATGGAGAATTAATCAACACCTTGCGACTAATCACAGCACTGTGGAATTAAATATTTAGATAAACAAGCACTGGAGGAACTGGAAGTGCGAGGAGAGAAATGCACGACATCAGAGATTCTTAACGAATTTTGCAGAGGCGTCAATGTCTTCATATTAAAAAAAAAAAAATCTCGACTCTCTGGTTCTTGGTGCGCGTGTGTGTGTGTGTGTGTGTGTGTGTGTGTGTGTGAAGCTTGGAATTTCTCACACATACCATTCAGTCAGAACATTAAATCCACCTCCTGAATACTGTACATTGTTCCCTTTGTGCCACCAAACCAGCTCCGATGCCTCGAGGCGTGGACTGCACCAGACCTCTGAAGGTGGGCGTGGTACCTGGGACCAGGACGTCAGCAGCAGATCTTTTAAGTCCTGTCAGTTGTGGGTGTGGCCTCCATAGGTCAGACTTGTTTGTCCAACACAATCCACAGATGCGGACTGTACTAATATCTGGCGAGTTTGGAGGCCTTGAACTCTGATGTTCCTCAAGAATCTGTTTTATCCTGCTGAAAGAGGCTCTGATGCTCATGAGGTCAGGGTCAGCATGGTCACTCAGTGATCTGTAGCTTCATACGCAGCGAGCTCTGATGCACCGCGTGATCCGACTCCGCTCCATCAGAGCCAGCATTAACATCAAGTTCTTCAGCAGTTTGTGCCCCAGTTGTAGATCAAACAGCTCAGCTTTCACTTGGAGGAGACGGGTGCTTACGACCCCATTACCAGGTCACTGGTTCTCCTTCCTTGGTCCAGCTTTGATGGTTCCAACCCCACTGTGCACCAAGACAGCCCATATCATTACCATCTGATCCCTAACCCCGCCCATTTTTCCTGCTTAGCTTCAAGAACCGGCTGCTGTCTGATATCTCACACACCTTCACAGGTGCCCGTGTAACGAGATAATCCAACTAACGAGGTCATCGCTTCAGCCGTCGGCGGGGTTAATGCTACGCCTGATCAGCGTGTACAGTCACGCTGCGTCTCTTTTAAACCAGTTTGATCGTTTAATGTTCACAAAGGAAATATTTTTAATCTGTTTTGTTCATAGAAAGCTTTTTTTGTACTGAAATGTTGACAATAATTCAGCTGCACATCAATAAACAAACAAACAAAAACAAACGAACGACTGGAATTCATGTATGAACTCCACAGTGAACACAAACATCTCTGAAAGCGGAACGACGTCACCAGACTCGCTGTGACACGGTCACCTGGAGACACGGAACGGGAAAAGAAAAAAAAAAAAAAGTACCTGTTAGACTCATCGTCCTCTCCTTTATACAATAGGACTCGTTCAGCACTGATTATCCATCTCTCTCTCTCTCTCCCTCACACACTAAAGCGTCTTATATGAGAGAGAGAGAGAGGATTCACTGTAATTAAAGGTGATGTCAGGGTTCAGAGTGAATTAAACCTGTGAGTGCAGAACAACAGGTTTATACTCACGCGCTCATATTACATACATTAGTGTTGCTATAGTAACGCCTCATTCGCAGGGACGTATACGGTGAACGCCGATAAACATTATTAAACCTCGTTTAAAGTATAGCGGTTGACGTGATGTTTAATTATCAGAGATATTTATTGATCATTAAGTAATCAGCAGCGCGACTGTCTTCATGAGCAAAACGTTTATCCTGTGATCAGGTCACATATCGGAGGAATTTTTCGTATCGTGAGGTCATTGTGTGTCATCACAGTAAAAGTTTTGCTAAAAATTACTTTAACTGTTGATGTAGAGCTGCAAAAAAGCGCCATGTGACGTGCACACTGGAACCATGGCAACACTTACTCGTAGCTAGCATGGGCGATAAGGCTGACCATCACATGACCCTCATCCTGCGTCCTGATTGGTCAGCAGGTCAACACGGTGCTTAATATCATCACTCCAAATATTTAAACAACAACAAAATAAACAAAACAAACAACCCTGAAACACCACTCCCCCGTCCCCGATCAGCTGCTTCCTGGAGGATTTTTTTTTTTGCAGAAAACAAATTAGTGAATTTTTTTTTTTTAATTATACACAAAGTACTGAACTTGAACACGAGTCACATGTTATAACCTTCATCATTAAACCAGAGGACCTGAATCTGTTTCTCAGCATCACCACCACCACGGCGGCGGCGGCGGCTTTGACTCGACCCAATCCTGAAACACCAGCGCTAATCTCAGAGTGCGCACAAGTAACAGCACCGTGTGCACCTGCTCAGCACTCAGGATTCTGGATGTGACCATCATCCACACAAGTGCCTTTTAACAACGGGGTCCATCGCCTTAATGTTCATCAGAACCTCAGACTTCTGAGTCTACAGGAAGAGAGAAAAACCCACCGCAACACGAACAAACCCAAACACCACACCCTGATAAACACCGTCAGAGCTGCAGGACGGAACCAAAAAGTGACAGAACCGTCATTGTGCCGTGCCACAGAGCGTGTGTGGAACCTCCGAGATGCTCACAGACAGCAGGAGTAAAATCAGCGAGCTCAGGAAGATCGAGATCACGATAAACTGAGCAAATCGAACCATCGTGCAGCTTTAAAGGGTTCCTTTATCCTCGCTTTAATCTCTCCATCATTCTGCCCACGATCACGGTGCTCGTAATATTCACCACACACACGCTCAGAACCCTTCACTCACAGTCTCGACAACGGTCCAAAATTATTCCTTCAAGTCTCTCTGCAGGAACCCTTAAAAGGTTCCATATAGAACCAAACATCTGAGTGTTTTCCATCAGAACCACGTCCAAGCAGAACCTTTTTGGATGTTAAATAATCCAGTGAATCCTTTCACAATCCTTTTCTTCTAAAAGTACATTTAATAACTTAACGCTTCTTCAGCTGTCTCTCCGGTTCTATGTAGAACTCCGCAACCCATCACAGGTTCTGAATTGAAGTGGAGAACACTTATCCATAGAACGTGTCAACTTTCTCTGAGAAATGCACACCAAGTGCTGAAAGGTTTTAACAGGTTCCAAGACGATTAGGAACCTTTCTTTGGAAGAAGAACCTTTAATTATCCAATAAACTTAAAGAGAGCAAGAACGCTTGAACCCTTGTTGGGAAGTGCGTGTGTGTGTGTGTGTGTGTGTGTGAGTGAGTGAGAGAGCATTAACTGGAGAACAAACTCAAAATTATCGCTCATTATTATTTTCTTCTTAATGCTTAGAACCAGCCAGGAGTTTAAAGTGCATATTGCGGGTAAATTCAGGAGCGAGATCAGTGTAATCCTCCTATTTTATAGTAAATTTGGTCAAATATCTGTCACATTTTGTGCAGTTTTTTTTACCTTCCGCAATACCAGAAAAATTCAGTTGAAATCGAGCCATTTGAGTTGAACTGGTCCGCCTCTGAAAAAACTTGCCATTTGGATTTCCCGGCAAACATTGATTTCCGTGACGCCGCGTGCGGGACGCCGCCCTCTGAATCCTGCATCAGCGCTGGTTTGTTTATGAGAAAACGACCTGGTGGTTTTCTGCAAATTTCTTCGACGTTATCACGTAATTATTAAAATGGTGAACAGATGTATCGTAGGAGGGTGTAGCAACACCAATCATGATGGGATTAGTACTCATCGCTTCCCACATTGCGCTCAGGTGACAATTCCATATTTCAATGCAAAAATCGCTCGCTGCTAAACTTGGTGTACACAGGCTGAGCACTGAAACCGTGCAAGCTCCCGCAGCCTGCTGGCGCTTCCTTCCGCAGGTGACGTCATTTTTCAAGATGCGTTTTGTTATTTTATTTTTTTCTGCGGTAGACAGATGGCCTTGTGCAAAATTACCCTTCTGGAGGAGTGTGTAAAGGGACAGACTTTCATATTAAAAAAAAAAAACGAATTTGGTCCGGGACATGCACTTTAACACACAGCTTGGGTTCTTTAAGGGTCCGGAGGATCCCTTGGGTTCTCACAGGGTTCTCCCTTACAACCTTTACACCATTTCACCCAGATGGAGCACCGAAACAGAGTGAATGTCAATACTGATAAAGGGGAAAAAAAAGATTAAAACTAATTTAAAAAACAAATAAAAACTGAAAGCAACTTTTCCTGTAACAGTGCTGAAGAGTAAGTCAATCACATTTTTCTATTCTAAGATATTAAGCATCGTTAACAATGTTTTAGAAAATATTTTTCAGAATTATTTATATAAAAATGTAAAATATCCAATCAGCTGTGCTCTAACAGAACAGTGGAGTTAAAGTTTATTAGTTAATTTTTTAAGTATTGTATGAATTAAAGTGCTGTCTGAGGAGAGCAGTGACGAGCGGAATATAATCACTGTGGTGCACTTCATCACAAGACTGATATTCATATGGAAGATCACCTCAGCACCGTGCGTGTGCGTGTGTGTGTGTGTGTTCACTCCAAAACTTAACCAGTAACTGCAGAAATGCGTAACACACTCCACGTTTTCTGAAGAACTGAAGACTGAATAAAGCCTAAACCCGTATCTGAAGTTAAAGACGACTCCTACCTGCCTTCAGGTACGAGGGGAAAGTGAGAGTTTCCTGTGTGTGAATCTTACCATGATCGCAGCTCTGAGTGCCCGAGGAGCCACGCAATACCAGGAGGAAAAAAGAAAAGGAGAAAATGTGTCGCTCTCCTGTGAGGTGCGAGAGAGAGAGAGAGAGAGAGAGCGCAAGTGTGTGTGAGTGGTTTTGTGAAGTGGGAGAGGCGAAGCTCAAACGCTAAGCAAATAAAGAGCAGCAGAACAGCGCGGAGACACGAGTCACAGAAACTCCAGAGGGGGAAAAAAAAAAAAAACACACCTGTCACATTACCTGAGAGAGACAGACAGAGAGACAGACAGACACAGACAGAGAGACAGAGACAGACAGACAGCGAGAGAGACAGACAGACAGACACAGACAGACAGCGAGAGAGAGAGACACAGACACACACAGACAGAGAGACAGACAGACAGAGAGAGAGAGAGACAGACAGAGACACACAGACAGAGAGAGAGAGACAGACAGAGACACACAGACAGAGAGACAGACAGAGAGAGAGAGACAGAGACACACAGACAGAGAGACAGACAAACAGAAAGACAGAGACAGACACAGAGAGAGACAGACAGAGACCCTGCACATTTGTTCACAACACAGCCGACACTTTAAATCTTTATTTAAATCATTAATAATTAAAACCTAAAATTACATTGCAGATTTTAAAGTGTTTTAAATCTAACTATTTCTTTAACTCTAATTTTATTAATTTATTTTTGTAGAAATAAAGTGAGTGCCAAATACAGGGGGCTGCAAAAGTAGGTCTACAGTACGGATTATTGCAGTATTATAACGGTGCATCAGGCTTCATTTAATACTACAATTCATTAAATTATAATTTGCTTATTGTGGATATGTATGTATAATCAATAAAATAACGCTTTGTGCAAAAGTTTTGTTTTTCCATGACTGTATACCTGCTTTTGCAGCCCCGCATACAGGATATTAATCACCATGGTGCACTAAATACATCCCGACATGTTCGTGCTTTATTTCCGGAGTTGTTTTTAAATTAGACGACGGAGGAATTCAATCCGTTTCCTGTAAAACTTTATATTCCACTGTCTGAAAGCGACGCCGGCAGACTTTTAAAAGGTTTAAGATTGAATTTTAATTTAAATCATTTCATTTATAATACTTTAATTATTTAGATACAAGTTACTGAAATGGAGTATAAAATAATATAAAATGATTACATTACAAATAGAATTTAATTGAATTCAACAGTTATTTCATTGTATTTATTAATGTCAGATTTTTTTTATTTAGACTTTTTAAATTCACTTGGTTTAATGTTTATTACTCTTCCTTGTACTGAAGTGTATTTATTTATTTATTTATCTATCGCGTCTCGTGGTCGAGGACATCGGCCCTTCTCCAAGTTTCAATGGATCACTGAGTTTAGACTAAACAGTGGGCGTGGCATTGTGCATTTCATACACTATTAGCGGTTATACAAGTTAATCTCGCACGCACGCACGCTTCACTCAGCACCGACATCCAAAAGGAAATCATACGTCAGTGTACAGAACCAAATCCCATCTCTCAACGGGTTTCTCTGGGGTCACACTGGAGGTCACGAGGTCACTAAAGGTCAGACCTTCCCACTGAATAAGGTTTTGAGTAGCTTACACAAGTTGGGTCTAATTTAAGACACAGTGCCTTCTTTAAAACTTTCCATCATGTGCTGTCCATCACCGCAGATCAATGAGTATACAGCGAGACAGGTGTCTGTGACGCAGTCTCACACACACACACACACACACACACACACACACAGGGCAGGGCAGGCAATCAGCAGATGACAAACGTTTTTCTTTTTTGATTCCAGGCCTCGGGTGTGGTGGCGTGTTTATGATGACAGCGAGTTTTAACAGTGATGCAGTGCAGCGTTACTGTCGTTTCCTCACCGTGATAAATTTAAAACATCACTAATCTCTCACTAGTCTTCATTTTACCCACCCAGCATACAGGTAGAAGTGCAGCACGAATAGTTATTGATAATTACAGACTTAATATAATGACAGGATTATTTGAAAAATGACTGCAATTCAAGTTAATGTAAGCAGTGTGTTTAATGCTGCTAATACAACATGCTTCAGTTATTAAATCACAGAACCAGTTTGGGTTCTCTGGGTCAAAACATCAGCAATAAATATTACTAACGCAGCAGATATTCGTCATTTAAAATCACCTCGAAACGCAACCCAGTCTCTCAGCTACATTATCACGGATACACACCGTCCACCACGTTGCAGGACCACAGGACGGTTCAACGCTCCGTCATCATCAACCACCGTGAACTAAAACCATGTCTGATGAGCAGCACAGATCATTCACAAGCTGTTAATAAACACTGCTATTAGACTACAGTATAAAAACGCACAATTTTTATTTTAAAAAATATTTTAATAAGTATATCGTAGTACCCTATGATAACGTCAAGTTTATATTAATGGGCTTGTTATAATATGCCGTTTCTATAGCAACAGCTCATTCACAGGGACTTGTTCAGCAGACGCCACAAAATCCAACACAGATAATGAACATTTCAAAACTGTGGGAAATAAAGTAAAACGGATAAGTGTTGATGTGGTGTGGTTTTTGGTTCAGTTTATTTTTATGCAACATTTATGGGACGAGTCTCGGGGGGGTCAGTCACAAAGCTTTTAAAGAAGCACAGCACTGTACGCTCTTTATTTAGATTATCCTGTCTGTCTGTCTCTCTCGCTCCATCTCTTTCTTTCTCCTCACATCAAAACCATGTCACATGTTTTATAAGACAGACAGACAGACAGACAGACAGACAGACAAACTTGGACATTCTGAATCAATCAGCAACGTTCAATACAACAAGCTCCACCCTCCAGACTAACACTTCCTGTTTTTCAGTCTTTATAGCAGGAAGTTAAGTCAGA
>JAODVO010000011.1:39254224-39267485 GCA_025400055.1 Notarius lentiginosus
AAAAATATATATATATATAAGTGTGTGTGTCATTTTTACTGGCTAATAGCAAATGAAATATGAAAGTGCAAATCAATTTTGTGCTTTATCTAGAGACACAAATGCATTTGCACATATTTTCAGCATTATAACTGTGCTATGTGGTCAGACTGTTGACGTGGACTTATTCAATAGTTTTCATTCAGAGGTTTTTGAACTTGTGGCCTCAAATGATGTTTTCAGGGCACATCAACAAATGATTGAAAGCATATGACATTGAAAATTTCAAGGTGATTATGAACTTTTCATTGGTTTCACTCTTCAGGCTCACTACTGTACATGGTCTACTGAAAACTTGTGCAATTGGTTCCAGAATATTTAGAATTGGAGTGAGTTTCAGAAGACAGATTGGTCCTCATTGGCGCACTGATGTGATAAATGAAATGTACTGAAAAACCTGTGCAAATGCAGTCCAGTGAGAACAAGCATTCTTCAAACATTTACAAAGCTGTGCATGGTTCCAATTAGAATTTTTTTGCAAAATCAAATACAAAAGTTTTATCACTAATTGCTTCTGACAATGTGACCTTTGTCTGTGTTTAGTGTTTTTCAACAGCAGGAAATTCCACAAAAAGTGGACCACTCGTATCGAATGCCCATTGCTGGCTGGCTGTTTTCAGAATGATAATTTTCATCTAATTATTTTATTTATTTATTTTGTGGAGGCTTTTGGCAATGCTGCTTTACACAAGTCTGAGTTCCCACACCAAAAATTCTATGATTGATGATTTGAAATTTTAATTATTTGTTTTATAAATTGCTAATACTCCTTTGGGGCAAGTTTCTTAAATCTCAAAACTGTAGTAATTACTAAGTAAGAGAATTGGTGGAATTTTTCCTGCTTTAAAAAAAAATAAATTAGTAACTCGGGCTCTCAAGGGCTTCTGTGCACTGTTTGTTCACATCTGGTTTGTCCAGCTGAAGATAAATATGCAGCATTATGCATGTTACCATAATACAGTGTAATAGAATGTTCCCATGACCATAACTTTTAAGTATTATATATGTCAACCGTCACTCAATTCTCAAAAACAAACTATTATGGTCTTGCTCTACCATAAGAGCCTTGTTTATAAGTGTTGTGAAAATACCATACAAGCTTCTTTGTCATTACTGTATAGCCACTTTTTTTTTTAAAACTACGCTGTCTGCAGGCCACATTGAAATAAATAGTGGGATACTATATTAAGATGCATAGCCATCTCACTTGTAAGTGATCATCATACAAGCCAAACTAAACAAAACTGTGCCACAAAAAGTAAGAAATAATGTTTATTCAACAGTCTCCAGTCATTTTCATGTTTTAGCTAATTGTCAGTGATAAATGACAAGTAATTGTTTTACACTTTCCTGTATTTCAAGTACAGATGTAGCCTAACAGATTAAATGGTTTGAAATCCTTCAATGTTTTAAGACCAATAAAAATGTACAATCTTCCCTGCAAAAAAGTGGGGGGGGGGTTCCCACAAACTGGGTGCTGTTTGAGAGAAGGGATTTGAAGAACCTCACTTGAAAAGTGTGCTTGGTAAGATGTAATAAATCAGAGCCAGAGCGAGTGAGCAGCACGGAGTTCATGTTTGGATAGCCAGATCCATAACCCTGCGACAGTTGCCTGAACCACAGAAACGGAGGCGCACAGGGACATGACCTTTCACACAGACACCACAGGGTCCAGGGCTGGAGCGCTAATCTCCAACGCCACACTGATACATTACCAACAACCAAAGATGGATTTCATGTTTTGTATAAGGGAAAAAAAGTGTACACGCCTGAATGTGTATTGTTTCTCAGTGTAAACAAGAAAGCAGTAGTACACACAGAAATTAGTTACTACCAGGAGAGTAATACTGTATGTAAGATTTACTCATTAAAGTTTAATTAAATGATTTAGATGGTTTTTATTTTGTATTTTGGTAATGATTGATCAAGATTTGGGGTGGGTTAAATAAATAGTTTTTTTTATTTCAGATTTTCTTATTGCAATACAGGTAGTCGTCGACTTACGACTGCGTTTGGTTACGACTGACCAGTCATAGGCCGACTTACGACCAGATCGGTTTATGTTAAATGAACGCAAGTATATTGTGATGTGTAATGATATTGTAATCATCTTAAAGTCTTATATCAACATTTACTTATTTCATTACCTTGGCTCATTATTTGGTTTAAGTCAAACACTGCATACTACACTGTGTACAGTACAATTTGTTTAATATGTGCAAAACAAAAAATATGAAATACAGGTGTGAAAATAGAAAACATTTTAGTTTGAAACATACCAAAATACAAATGTAAAACATGGCAAAATATAAAACATAGTGACCGCTGGCATCACTGGTGCTTGGCTGTGGGTCGTCTACGTCATCAGCCGTTGCAGCGCTTGGGCTGGCGGGAGGATTTGCTCGTTTCATAAACCAGGAGCTGGGGCGGAAACCGTATGACGGATTGCGCGAGAGACTGTGCATGAGTGTTGCCAGATTGGGTGGTTTTAAGTGCATTGTGGCAGGTTTTGAACATATTTTGGGCTGGAAAACGTCAGCGGTATCTGGCAACACTGCGTGTGCCTGGAGCTGGGGCGGAAACTGTCGCTAGCTCAGCTGGGAAACACTTGCCAGTCATAACCAGACGGTCGTAAAGTCGATCAGTCATAGGTCGTAAGTTGACGACTACCTGTATGGAGGTATGTGTCGGACGTGCTCAGTCGTTTCTTTTAGAAGTGTTATTGTTGTGCTTACATTTTACCCTCTCTGTTCGACACATCCTTTGATGAACTGGATTCAGGGATCTGCTGCACGTGAGAGGAGAGCAATGTGATGTCCTTTCAGACTCTCACCAACTGGTTCTCAAAGCACTTGTTGTTCAGGTGATCACTATGTGGGTCATCGCCAAGAATATCAAGCGTGCTTGAGCGTATCGGCGCACAAGTCATTGTTCTGTACATGGAATGCTCTCATCTTTGCCGGTTATGTTTTAAGAACCAAAGCTTCCTGTTCAAGGAGAACTGGAGTCATTTTTAAACTTGCTTTATTTCTTCATTAACGTGTTATTCAATTACATTTTCGGTTTTAGTCACCTTATATCGTGACTCATATCGGCAGCTAACTGCAATTAAATATTATACTTATCGGCCTAATCGGTTTTTAGCCGTGTTGAAATGTAGTTCGTTTGGTCCACGGCAGGCGTCGTTTAAGCGTGCGATCTTCATAGGACTTATGCAAGACTTCGAAACATGAAGTGTCAGCGCCGCCATTTTGAAAACTGTTTTCCAAACGAAATATTGCACAAAAATGAGTTTAAATGACTATTACTGTCTACTTTTTTAAGCTTTCCTAATTGCTATCAAAACAAACACAACTTCCGGCTTGATTACGTCAGCATTCGAAAGAGTGCGCGCGCGTCTTTTGACAACGTTGGCAGATGTCGGTCAGTTTGATTTCCGCTGTACGTTTTACTTCCGTCCTACGATGTCTCGCACAGGTCTCAACGCATCTCGTTTACGGCAGTTGCTTTGACATATGGACTGAGATATTACAGCATGTTTCACACACTCACAACTCGCTATAGCAGCGACAAAATGGCGATCAAACATGCATTCCGATATTTAATAAAATGAGAAGTAGAATTTTGATGATAAATTTGCCTTCAGTTCCCTTTGAAAGCGTCAGGAATTGAAGATTGTGTTTCTGATTATTTCTGACCAAAACAAAGTCTGGCTCGGTCACGCTGTGTGGAATTTGCTGAAATAATCCTTCTGAGCCTTGAAACAATCATTCTCTCTCTCTCTCTCTCTCTCTGTGTGTGCGTAGGTGTTGAAACACAGGTTGTTCCTGAGCGACCCTGGGCGTGTCCAGCTCCTGTGGATGATGAGTGGTCTGGACCCAGTGAGTGAAATAATATTAATAAAAATTATTATAGTTATGGCAAGAAAGAGTAATAAATATATTTTCATTTAAAATGTAAGCTTACTTTCTAATATTTACTTTTATATATACAGAAACAGGTTTTATAATATTTATTCTTAGTCAGTTTACAGCAAGGATGAAAGTAATAATTGTGGATTTCATGTATTATATGTTTATTTCAATTTAATTGTATGGCTTGAATGAGGTGTAATTAATAAGTGCATCATTAAAACCAAGAAACCCATGAAGCCGAAGCTCTTTGGGTCGATAAATAAACATGAAGCTGTGATTCATCAACAATAACTTTTCAAAGCCGGACTTTTCTTTCAATAATTCACAGGTTTTAGTACTGAAGTGTGTGTGTGTGTGCGCGCAGACAGAGGTTCTGCAGATCCAGGATCAGATTACTGCGCCCCGTGTGAGGAGTGGGGAAATTACGAGGAGCCTGCAGGTGGCGCCGTTTCTCCTGATGAGCCTCAGGTCAGTGTGTGTGGGTTTTTTTTCCCCCCTGTGATTTAAACACTACGAGCTCCAGTACACATGGCCTGTTCACTATGTAGTACACTTACACGGTGTAGGGTTCTCCATGTAGAACAGTGAGCGTTTATCATTTCCTTTAATGTTTCACGCAGGACTCCGATCTGGAAAAGGACAAAGACGAGCCTGTGGCCCCGGGAAGCGGCAAAGCCAAGAAGAAGAAAAAGAAAAAGAAGAAAGTGGAGGAGGCTGGAAGCGCCGCTCAGGTGAAGCTACACACACACGTGCAGTATCTGTAAGCGCTGCAGCAAGAAGTCCATAAATGACCAGAACATGTGGTTTGCCCTTTGTTTGATTGACAGGTGCAGGTGGAAGTGGGCGTGACTAAAGACCAGAACACTGCAGGGAACATTCTGCCTAAAACCCCAAGAGTGAGCGGTGGTTATTTATTATATTTTTAATAAGTATTATTTCATGCTTAACTCCTAAACTGGTGTCCTCAGGTTTCATTGCTTTTTAGCAAAGTTAGCATTGTAGCTCCAGTGCAAAGCTAAAGATGCTAACTTTCACCTGTGCGTGTAGGAGCTGGAAATTGTGGCTCCTCCTCGAGTCCTGCTGAAACCCACTGAACCTGAGGCTCCGCCCAAAAGCACAGCTCCACCCACTCAGAGTAAGTCAGCTGATGGAAAATCCAAAATGGCTGCCTGCGTTATGGGTTATAAAGGGAGCGTGGAGGAAAGGGTCATCATAAGGATGGGTGGTGTTCATGCTAATCTGTGACATTAGCCTTGCTAGCATTGACCTCATCTTGTGTCGCCTCCGCAGAGAAACCTGAAGAGAGCTGGGAATCTCCGAAACAGGTCAAGAAGAAGAAGGCGCGGAGGGAAACATGAGTGAGAGCAGATTTCGGGAAGAAATGCAAACGTCCAGGATTTCAGAGACTGAGAGTCGTGCTTCAAGTGGATTAGCGCGCCAGTGCGAGCGCGAGTCTCCGTGCATTCGGACAGCGCGCGGTAACATCTGTCCTGTGGGCGCGCTGTACATCGGGCATGTGCTGATGATCGTTTCATATCGCAATAGATATCCGGCTGACATTTCATCACGGTAAACAATAATATGAAATCCGAGATTACAGAATTTCTTCTTTGGAATAAAGACGGGTTTGAGTTTTTAAATTGTTTGATGTATTGTTCCGATAATCAGCACGTACCTGATGTACGCGCGACTGTCTTTTCCCCCTTTTTGAACGATGTAGGCTAATTTACAATTCTGTAGTGATTCTGATCAGATCGTTTTTGAGGGAAAGAAGAAAAGTCCATGTTATCGTTTATCTACAAATGTAGTCAATCATCAGGTTTTTGTATTTTTAGTTTGAGAGTCCTGGAGCTGTGAAGTTAATGTTAACGTATCTCACGCGTTCTAGACGTCCGTCATCCCCAAGGAAGAAAAACCCCGGCTTTTCATCCAGTCGCTCAAAACCTGTCAAACTCCGTGATTTGTCTTTTTAAAATAAAAAAAAGTTTGCTAAGACTATTTACACATTTATAGTTTAATGGTTAATTTTAATGTCCGGTGGAGCCTAGAGGGGCGGAGTGATGCGCTAATTACATCTCATCAATTACATTTAGTGTCAACGACCTGTTTCTGAAGGACTGAAGTTGCAGCAGTAAAAGCCATATGTGAAACATTTAGACTTAGAATTTGTTTTCTATCGGAGTTCTGTTGAACCAGTGTGGTAACTCCGCCCACTCCCCTCCCTCATTTGCATGTGCAATTTGTTTTTAACTCGTGTGTTCGAAGTCATGTTTCGGCAGACCTTTATTTTGTTCGGTGACTTGACGGAACTCTGATGCCTTGTTGTGGCGTCTGCGCAGTGACAGTGTCTGGCCGCTGCATGCACTTTTCCTCCTCTGTGCACTCTGTCCATCATTTCATGAAATAAATGTGGTTTCTTTGCAATCCTGCATCCTGACTGACTTTATCTATCTGTTTAGCTGAATGAAGGTGACAGTGAGCCCGTGTTGATTTCAGAAAATAAATTAAACCATCCTGGAACTCCAAGCTACACGCTCTAGTCGAGCACACAACACACCGTGAAAGTAAACATCACGCAACCAGGACGCTTTGATAAACGTTTACTTTATTAATCTTTATTATAAGGCCACTATGTACCATTTGCAGAATTCATTACAAAAATAATCACACTGTCCCACATTCTCACACACTCGCGTAGGCACGTTTAGACAAACCCCTCCTCAGACCGGAGGCGAATCTGAGGGAGCGAAGGCAGAATCATATCGTACACTGCGATTAAGAAGAGTTCAGTATTGCGATATGAGATCGACCCAGACCTGCTTCAAAACAAGACCGACTGCAGTCTCCATAGCAACCGTGATAATTAGAGAACCGTTAGAGATTGACGTGGAACCACAACACATCAGTTCATCTTGAGGACATCATGACCGGGTTCACTTCCACAGCTGGACAGAGAAATACAGTACTAGTTTAATCACAAATTACCACACCGTCCGCTGCGTGAGAGAGTTAACGTTAGCGCTCAGCTGAAGAAGTGAAGGAGAATCAAGTCATGATTCCACAGAACCTCATCCTCAACTTCCATCTGGATCATTTAAACCACTTTAAGGCTGCGTAAAAGGAAAAATCAATCAGCCCTTGATATGTATAACGACACCTGAACAGGCTGCACCCTAAACAGGTGCCCTACCTAGCAGCAGTACCGAAAACATCCCCCTCAGCCCTGCACATCCACATAACGGCGTTTAGTGTTCAGTTCTCCTCTTCATCTGTCAAATAACTCATTCAGAACTAAAAAAGTGGTCACAAGCATTTTAGAAGGAAAAACAAACCGAAAACCCACACATGCTGCCTTTACGTAAACCCAAAACACAGGTGTACAGTATTAGCATCGTAAAAATATTGGAGACGTGATCATGTGCACAACCGATCACAATTTTCAATGGCACGCTGGTGGAAACAATATTTTTTACACTTTATTTTAAATGTTGGGTCGCGTTTGTGATCAGTTTTAGCATTTACATTCCTGACTCTCTGTGTCCCATCATTCTGTTCAGCACAGGAGTTTTATAAAAAGTTTCTAAAAAATATATATATATATATTATAATTGTATGAAATCTTTGCTTCAGCTGAGGAACTTGTTCACGCTGCGATCGCTCCTGGCCAGACTTCGTGACCCATCAGAAAGAATTTGGTATCAAAATGGAAGAGGTCGATCACAGACGTGCAAAGCGTCAAAACATCCGTCCTCTTTTTGCCAACGAAGAAACAGAGATTCATTATTTACTTTAACATCAACCTGAAAAAACAAAAAAAACATTACAATAAACATGTCATGGCACTGCAGGGTCATTTAGACTTCCCCAAAACATCCAAAAGGAAAAAAGAAAAAAATCACCCGGCCCCCAGTACAGCCACGCCCCCCCAGGCACAACGTAACTTTAACTAATGCAGATCTGCGGTTGATTTCATAACACCACAAATGTTTGAAAACTTATTTACATTCATTCACCTCGTATTTTATGTTGGCGTAGTAGCCAGTCACTGGTGTGTGTGTGTGGCAGAAATTAGGGTTGCATATGTTTTAGTTCAAAAGAGCGATAGTAATTGGGAGCTATGAAACCAGCTAGCTAGCTATTTACACTGTGTACACCAGCGACACCCAGGCAGCGCAACTCTAACCAGCTCGCTTGATTTAAACATCTTATTTCTGGTCTCTATCAGCGAGCTATTTATGTTTAGCTAACTCGTCCAAAACTTATTAAAGCTCTAACAACAAGCCAAGAGTTACCTCCAAATTATGGTGGGGGGAAGAAAAAAAAAACCTCACGTGATGCTGTTTAAGCACCGTATGTGATTTCTTGCCCCACCCCTTCAGCTTTCAGGAACTCCCACTTGGCCACACCCCTTCAAAATATCACAACAGTGAACATTGTTTCGATGAGATGTTAAATCAGAACCGTGCGCTTTAGCAATTTACAGCTAATCGTGATGCATTACAGTAAGATGCAAGTTACTGTAACTGTAGTGCGAGTCTTTATATCACCAGAACGCTGTGCATTACAGATCCGACTTCTGTTCTGCAACGAGGAAAATTACTATTTATTCACCACAAACCCTTTATGCAGAAAAACCCCTTCCTGTTAAAGTTTTGTAAAGGCCATGATGGCTAAATGCAGCAAGGAGACAGACAGACAGACAGACCGAGAGACAGACAGGATGTATGGATCTGTAAAGCAGCAGCTGATGTTATAAAGTTTGATTGTGTTAATTTTAAAAACAGTCCTTTAGTCCCTAAAGTATGTTTACAGTACAAGACGTGTGACGTAACATCAGGTCCGTCTCCTTCACTGCAGAACCAGAGCCTTTACCAATCAGCTAGTACTGTGACCCGTTACCCATGATCCTCTGGGCCTCGGCGCTGGTGTTCTGAACCCAGTCAGTAAAAATCCATATGAGAGAGAGAAAGGAGTGCAGATTTGTGTTTAAGGCAACAATGGTGTGAATCTCTCACTCTCCTACACTCACAAGCATGTGCAGAGGCATGCAGGACTGGCACTGTGTGTGTGTGTGTGTGGGGGGGGGGAGACGAGAGTTTATAACCTGATTTATACACTGAAGAGGCTCCGCCCCTAAACCACACACTCCACTCAGACATCGACCCTGTACTGTGCATGTGTATGAGTGTGAGAGAGAGAGGTTAGTGTGTGTGTGTGTGTGTGTCAGTGCCCAGGCCGGTTCTCTGCACGCTCCTTCGGCTCAGGGGTCAGAAGTCGCATGCCATCCTTGGTGCCGATGTTGACCGTGATGTTGGTGTAGAGCGGCAGGTAATCCCGCGACAGGAGTTCATACTCCACAGAGTTCATCCCGTCCGACTTCCACGTCTGCCGCGTCTTGGCCAATAAACCAAACCTGCACGAGGGGCGGGGCGGGGGGAGACAATATTTACTTCTTCAGATGCAAAAAAAAAATTCACAATCTTAAAACACACTTCTCTATTTAACATTGGAACAAATGTACGGTGTGATTTTTCTTCAAACTTTTGTCCATCAAATATCTTTAAAAAAAAAATTAAAAAAAAAAAGGGCGGCACTGTTGCCTCACAGCAGGAAGGTCCTGGGTTCGAGCCCAGTAGCCAGCGAGGGCCTTTCTGTGTGGAGTTTGCATGTTCGCCCCGGGTGCTCCGGTTTCCCCCACAGACATGGTGGTTTAGTTAATATAGGACGGCCTTGGGCTGAGGTGCCCTTGAGCACGGCCCCGAACTCCCAACTGCTCCCCAGGCGCTGTTAGCAAGGCTGCTCTGGATGTGTGTGTGTGTGTGTGTTCACTGCTTCAGGTGGGTTAAACGCAGAGAGGAATTTCACCAGCGTGTGATGAATAAAGTAGTTTTTGTTCTTAAAAATTGTGTCCGAGAAGTGATGCCACGTGGCACTAGTTCATTTCCCACAGCCTCTTATTGTATCAGGTTAGTGTGTGTGTGTTGACCTCTTAGGGTTGACCTCGTTGCCCTCGTCCAGTCTGTGTTTGATCATCTTGTAGCGGCCGATCCTCAGAGACGGACGGCTGATGGACATCCCGGCCAGAGACACGCTGAACCACACGGAGACAGAGGAAAACAGGGTTTGAGATGTTACAGCACTTTTTCCCCTAAAATCAGTGCAGTTACTAATCTGAACCCAGAACTATCTGTATCCTGCTCGAGAACCTTTCTCTGGTCACACAGCACTACCCCTGAAAGTAGGAGGAGCCTATCTGGAGGGGGTGTGGAATAAATTAATAGGTTTATGAGGTTTTGTACACAGTTTGGATGTGTACACGCGTGTGTGTGTGGTGTTGCGCCTCCATCACAGGGTGAACTGTTGAACAAGCTTTGTTTAGCTGATGTGAATAAATTTAGAATGCATCGTTAAGTCATACTACAGCTTTGTTACAATTCCACAACATAAAGGGCATTTATTTTATCTTTCTCTCTCTCTCACACACACACACACACACACACCCCTCACCGGATGCCGATGTCATCGTCCTCACCCCCCCAGCCCCAGTAGTTGTTGGGGAAGCCATTCATCTTCAGATAGTGTAGAGGACTCAACGCTGACACGCCACCAAAATACGCCTTATAGGGCAGTCTGAAACACAAAACACACCCATTATACACTAAATATGCCTGACAGGCAGTCTGAAGCATTAAATATTCATTATTATAAACAAAATATGCCTGACAGGCCAATCCCAAACGCACACAATGTTTATACGCCTAACAGGCCACCTGCAATACACCTTATTATCCACAGAATTCACCTTACAGGCAAGTTGGAGGTACAGTATAGGAGTCTGATACTATGGGAGAGACACTCAAATGAAAATGTACAATAATAAGAGCAGGCAGTGAATGATGTGATGAACAGAGTGACGGATGGAGGTCAGGGCCTGTTAATTAACCAAGCACCTCGAGAAAAGCCAATTCACTGACACAGGAAAGGACAGACTTATTAAAAAGTGCAGAGTTTAGTGTTTAAGGCGTTTCCTGATCTGATGTCATGCTGTCATTTTAAAGACAACACCCCACACTCTTTCTCCCCGTCTCTGCCGTCCCTGTAAGAATCACAGATGATTTGAGCTGAGTGATGTGGAAACGTTCACACTGACTTGTAGCCGAACTTGTCCATGGCGATGGCAGCGTGTTTGGGGTTTTTGTCACACGTGTACATGTTGCGGTCGTCCTCAGGGATCAGATCCACATCATGGAAGAACAGACAATCCCAGTCCTCCTCCCTCATCGCCTCACGGAACCCAATATTCATCAGCTTCGCCCGGTTAAATGTGTAGTCACCGGCCTGCAACACACACACACACACACAAAAAAAAAAGCAGTGTGACGATTCTCCATAAGGGGGAGCCACTAGCACTAAAACTCAGACAGATAAGGGGATTGATGGCAGCCCGATGCTTCACGTTAACTCTGTGCTAAACCCACTAAGTATTCCAGAACATCTCCAGGATATCAGACTCTCTGGGATTACAGAATAATCTCCAGTCTTAATATTAATACGAGACAGAAATATCAGAGCTACTGGTTCTGTTTCGCTGACCTTCAGTGTCTTTCTGACATTGGCTCATATATTCAGCTTTGTGGGGGGTTTTTCTCCAGGAAGTTTATCAGAAAGATTCACAGGGTGTCTGGGTGAGATTAGAGGTGTGCATGAGCACGAAAATCCACCAGGAAACAAAAATACATGTGAAGCTTATACTTTTCGGATGCGAGACAGCAGATGGATATGAAGCTCAGTGGACCAAAAAATAAATAAACCAAGACATTTGTTGTCCTGAGCATTAACACGAAAAATTAAATGACGAGTATGAACATTAGCATTACGGTGAGCAGACACCACGACATCATATTTCCAGAGTTCATTCATCATTAGTGTCGTCCTGGTCAGGATCGGCGCATTTGATGTTCAGCTGCTTGGTTGTTTATATTTTGGGAAACAGAACTGACCAAATTTGTTAGAAAACCCTGCTCTCCACTAGGGGGCGCTTCAAAGCTTTGAATCCCTACAGAAAAATCACAGCTTGGATTGTAATGATTTCAAAAGATATCTTCAGGTTCGGCATTATTTTAACCTGAACGCAGCTTTAGAAACAGGAATCATGAAAATACTGTTCGACATCTAAATCCACAGCATGTGATCAGATCGTCTCGAAGATGTAGGACACGGTTCTCCAGTGCAGCTCTGAGAATGCTCTGATAGAAAAGGGAAACGGGAGAAGGAAGGTCATTTTAAAATTTCTGAGGAGGCTTGGAGAATCTGTCAAGTGCAGTGGAATTCAGCGAGCTCAATTACATGGAGAGAGCTTTGTTGGAAAACACAGTAAGGTTTTTCGTTACGCTCCTGCAAAAACATCATCAGCGGAGTGGGCGAGCGTGTTGGAGACTGTGTGGGGTAAACACCACCAACCACTGCTTCGCTTTTGGAAGTGCCAGAATATTGTGCCTTATTGGCAGGAAATGTACAAACATTAATAATATATTAGGCATAAACATTCCTTTTAGTTGCGTTTCTAAATACTCAGGGGGCAGAAACTGATGCAAATTCTTCTGGCTGCAAGTAAAACAGCTGTTACGAGGAAACGGCTGGAGCCGGAGCCGCCCACCCTGGGTGATCGGATAGAAACATTGCACGAAATTTATATTATAGAAAGGCTGTCAATTTCCCTCAAGATCCAAAAAGAAAAGTTTTATTGCATAAACTGCTCACTCTTTATTCTTTCTTTTGCCCCCTGAACCTGTAATATCAGAAGCGAAAGCTTTCCATGTTCAGTTGTAAATAATTAAACCTGCTGTTAGAAAACAAAACCAATGGAAGAGCCAGACAGTGAAACGGATATCAAATACACGGCGGTCTTTGTTTTAAATGTAAATGATTTAAATGCCTTGCAATAATGTTATGTAAAATAACCACTGTGATATTTATGCTTTTCCAAATAAAGAAAAAAAAATATTGCATACAGGTACAAACAAAATTAACTGAGTGAGATTATAAATTATGACCCAGAAGCTCGTGATGAACTGGACAGATGTAGCCGAGGTTCCAGAATTTTCACGCCATGCCAATACGCTCACCCCACCCCCTCTGAGTTACGTGTCAATCCTGAGATTGAGATGCTGAACCTCTTCTGCTCCTCAGACCTGCCTGATCAATCCTGGTGCCCTGTGTCTGGTTGGAGTCTCATCACATCGCTCCTGTGGAGGACGGCCCCATGTGGACAGTTGAAAGTCACACCTGGAGGACGCTCTGGACTCTTA
>JAODVO010000011.1:39626379-39637406 GCA_025400055.1 Notarius lentiginosus
GGGTGTACCCCGCCTTTCGCCTGTAGTCAGCTGGGATAGGCTCCAGCTCGCCTGCGACCCTGTAGAACAGGATAAAGTGGATAGAGATAAAGAGATGAGATGAGATAAACACTTATAAGTTGTTCATACTGAAGTGTTAAACTTTATCATCTTGTGTTTGCTTTGCTTGATTGTCCATAAAAGTGAAAATAACAGTTTTAACTTCTATTATTTGTCGAATCTTCAAAGGCTGAGAACTGTATATATAAATATATCCTTGTAAATAAATACATATATCAATATATTTTTTAAAGCAGCAGGTTTGTTTGGGCGGCCATTTTGTGTGGAGACTCAAACCGAAGCGTGTGGTTGGCGTGAACGAGCCTGGGCGCGCACGGGCACGCGCGCTGGAGCGGGGTGCGCGCTCGAGGTGTCGGTGGCGCGGAGAGCCAGGCAGTCGCGGAGTGATCGAGATTAACGGGCAGCGGAGAGGGGGGGGCTTTTCCCTTATAGCGAATGCACATCGCTAATTGTAGCTAAGCGGTGCGACACGGAAATAATCCCGGTTTTTTTTTAAACTTTAATCGTTTTCATTTTGTTTTCTAAATTTAAGTCTTCTTTGCCGGTTACCCCGCTTCCCCCCTCCTCTTACCCCCCTCAGGCTGCACCACAACAGGCAACAATCAGACCAATGGCAAACCGATGGCAGGCAATGCAAACTAGCTTAGCCGGAGAAAGCTAACCAGCGAAGGAAGAGCCACAAGATTTGTCTCTCTGGAGGGGAAACGAAGACCATCACCGCCGCCACCTCCACCACACAAAACCCCACACGGAAATCCAAGACAAGTGTCCCAGTGATTTTACATTTATCTCAGATTTTTTTGAGGGATAAAAGAAAAAGAAAAAAGGCAGCGGCTAGCAAAGAAACCCGGGACTATCTGTCTATCTCCCTCTGTATCTGTGTGTGATTTCAGACTTGAGCTTTTTTACCTCAGCGACTGCAGCCGAGGACCCGAACCGAGGACCTTCTTTCACACAGAATTCTGGGTTAATCTTTTTAATTTGTTATTTTTAAAACAAGAAAATTGATCACCAGTCGCACTCGTGAGAGGGGTGTCGGTGTCGGGGGGGAGGGGGGTCCCGATTTTTCGGCCGGTTTTCCGCAGGGTTTCTGTGGAGGTTTGGGACGGAGGTGAGCAGACCGACCGCCGCCGCCGCTGCTGCTGCTGCTAATGGCTACTGCTGCTGCCGCTGCCGCCTCGGGAACCTGGGAACGAACCGCCGCCGCCTGAGGTATGATCCCTACACACACACACACACACACGTGTGTGCATATACATATATATATTTATAAAGTCCTAGTCATATCCTCTGCGCTCCTTTTGAGCCATCTTTCCGCTGCACCTCATCACCTCCCCAAAGTGCACCGAATACCGTGAAATGCGCGTGCTGTGCTGTGCTGTGCTGTGCTGTATTCACGTGTGTACCTGCTTCACCCGTGTGTTTCACACCCTGCTCTTTTACACTCGTCATTTGAGTGTGTTTGCTGCTCTAACACACCCATCTTACAGCCTCAATGTGCACTGCAGCACCAGCACTGCTGTCCGTCTCCATGCATGTGATGGTGATGGTGGTGATGTACAGGCCGGTCACTGAGGATCTGCTTTCCTTTAAATGCCTGACAATCACAAATGCATTGAAATCCTGCTCCTTTAGCATCTCAGTGTGAGTGAAAATCCTGAGATGTGGGTCAGAATGCAGTTAAAATGCAATGCAGCAGCAGGTATCCAGGTGTTTTCCAGCCCACATCTGGACACAGACACTGATTGCAATGATCTTGCTTCATTATTGGATGGGTTTTGCATCACATCTAACATCTAACTGTGGTCTGATTATTAAAAATCATATCACAAATCTGTGTGTGTGTGAGCAGCGTGCATACTGCATGCACAAAACCTCATCATCATCATGATGCTTTATCTGTTAACAATGATAACGTTTTATTATTAACGTTCACGACTTGTCACATTTATATTCCATACATTTTTCCCGGGGTTTAAACCCTCCTCCCAACACACACACACACATTCATGTAAAGCTGCAGTGTTGCATGTCATCTGTCACATTGCATCGGCTTGTTGCATTTTTCAGCATTTTCATGATAAATTTTGTTTAATCTGCAGCTCAACACTCATACGTGCACACGCATGTGGAAAAATGGTTGAGCCACGGTAATAAGAGTGTAATTTGGTGTACTACTGTGTGTGTGTGTGTGTGTGTGTGTGTGTGTGTGTGTGTGATGTGCCTACACCCCACTGCAAGGCTCTGCTCAACTACAACGCCGGTTCAAAATGGATTCAGTCTTCATTCTAGTGCACTAGATAGGGTGTACAAGTCATTCACTACCGTCCCAAATGCTACCCTTCATCCCTAGTTAGTGTCCCTAACGGAACACCGGCCATTTTAAGGCTCCGTCCCAAATGCTATAGCACACAGGATCCACATAATTCTGACCTCCTCATCTTCATTGCACAACGTGATTCTCGGCGGCTGTGTTACCCATAATGCACTGTGTGTGTGTCGCAAGTAGGTTTAAACAATGAGTGTGTAACGAACATGGAGCTGGAGGTCAGATGTGTTTCATGTCTCCATGTCCTCTGTCCAGATTGATCTGTAGCGTGCGCTTACTAATGAGCAGGCTAGCTAGCAGCCTGTTAGGTTAGCGATGTGCTAATAATGATATCATATTTATATCAAGTGCTGCTGAGATTAAAACCTCTCATTACATGGTGAAGTTGCTAATGTCACACACAGTATGTTGCTTGTGGGCGTGGCCTGGGTCACCTTTTTGAGGTTTTGACTCAAAGTAGCAAAATGGGAGTGGCCAGAATGTTGAGGTAACTGGATATAATTGATAAGTTTTAATAGCATCTTTATTTCTGGTACTTGAAGTAAAAGTTTATTATCCAGTCGTGCACTTCATCATGAACAAACACACTGTGAGGGAAATCTCTGCATGTTTACTCGTGACCGTCGTTACGTTTATAACAGTGTTTATAACACTTTGGTCCATGTTTGCAAGAGCGCTAGCTCTGTTAGTGTTAAACTCTGGAGAGATCTCATCATCAAGAGCTCAGGAACTAGCAACCAGCTCTCGCACTAATGTTAGTGTTAATGTTGCGGTGTTAACTGTAGGTCAGTGTTACAGATTTAACGATCTCACGTTGACTGATCTAAAGCAAATCCGACTCTAATCTTATTTCGGAGTCGTAATTTATTTACAGATGATGCTGTGCAGCCACGTTGATGACATCACACACTAAACTCAGGACTGAAGAGACATTCTGGATTTTTTTAGTTATTTCGTTTTATCCATTTGTTCCTAGTTGAAGGTCGTAAATTCTGAGTCACAAGCCAAGCTCACGCTGGAAGATTGGTTAAAGATTTTTTACATCCGGTCAGGAGAATGCTTTAGAGCACTTTCACGCTGATTCATCAGACTTTCGATTCTGAATCGAAGTGAAATTGATTCTTTTGCTTTGTGATTTGTTTTATTTTCAGACTCTTTATAATTAAATGATCCAAAAATCACAGAAAAGGGTTGACTGAGGAGTGTGTACAGCTGACAACGTCCTTGGAAAAAACCTCCAAACAAAGCTTTACCAAGTGTGTGAAGGAATTAACAAAAATCACTAGAGCACAGAGAACTTCGAGTCAATCAGATGATTAAATAAATATAAAAGGTCCATTTAAAAATGTTTCCTATGTCGCCTCCAGCATTTATTTTCTCTTTTTGGTCCAGATCTCCAGAACACAGCCTTCCTGCAGAGCTTCAGCTCTGTGCTTTGGCGCAGTTTAGCATTTTCAAAATAATTTACTAATAAAACACTGCAAACCCAAAACACGTGTCCTGTTTGATTCCCTTCTGAAATCGAATCAGTTCAGATCTGCATCACTTTCTCATTCAAGTTCACTAAGAACTGCAAGCAAAGTAAAATTAAACTAAAAAGATGTTAAATAAAAGATGACGGAGCGCAAAGTAAGGACCTGATCAACAGCCATGATAAACGGAGTCGTAGCCTGTTCACAAAACACACAGTGGGCACGCGCAGCTTCACACCGTTACATCAGCATTTTACAAAAGATTGATTTTCTGTCATCCAATATTCTGAAAAGCCAAATTTTCAAAATATCCAGATGTGTGGTCGAAGCCTGATTGCGGAAAATGATTTTAGTGACAGAGCTGAACCGTGACGAGCCTGAGGGTAAAACTTTAGTGATTCTTTTCGGTTCATAACTTTTTGAAAGCACCATGACACCAGGACGAGCTCACAGACCAAACACCCCCCACACACACACTCACTCACTCACACACTGACTGATTTAGTCTCGTTGAAGTCCTGCACAATTTGATATTGTGTCGAAAAGGTATCCCGTGGATCACACTCAGAGTCTCAGCGTGAGGATCACACCTTTATTTTATACACGTCATTAAAAATAGACTTTAACAGTATTTTTAAATAAAAAATGCACACAAATGTAATGTCTGTAATAAAGCTGATGTCGATGCAGAAGAATACATGTTTGTTAACTGGTAATTAACAGGACATATAGTCTTTATTAAAATAAAATACAAAACAAACATATTGTCTTTTTTTTTCTTAAATAAAGATGCACTTGCATTTCTGAGGGAAAATAATCTTTATGGGAACCAATAAGGAGAGTCATGGCATCAACCCACCAATCTGTCTCTCACACACACATTGTCTACATTTGGAATGAGTTCAGTGTTTCTCCCGTCCATAAAACGTCATGATGTCATCACTGTGCGATGGCGTACCGAACAGGTGCAGGAGTGAATCTGATCGAGTGTTTACATGGCTAATATTTTCCTATTAAATTCCTTGTCAGAGGTCGACCCCACCTCCTTTAATCTGATCGAGCTGTTAATGATTATTAACGGTATCAGGGTCCATGTAAACGTCAATACTGTCACCACTGTACTGGGAATAAGCCCCGCCCAGTACCACTGATGGACATGGTAGGGAGGTGCCAATACTTTATGCAACTATGACAGATGTCATGATTATTCTGTTTAGGATTTTTCTGTTCAAGTATTTTGAGTTAAAAGATTATTTAAAGGTGAACTTGCGGTTCATGATTAGCGTTGTACAGTCCAGTGAACAGTCATTCTCTGTTAGCATTAGCATTTCACATGTTTTTGCATTGTCTGGTTCTGTCGCTCCAGGAGCGGTGATGCTATGTCCTTTAACACACATGGTCATTCTTTGATGTCGTTGATGTAAGGTTTGAAAAGGCATAAAGCATAGTTTATCTAACGTAGACAGCTACGTTAGATACGTTGGCTCCGTTCTCAATGACGTGGTGTTCACAAAATAGCTTTAAATGAAATCAGACTAGAATTTCACTTCTAACTACAATTTATATCACAGTTCTGTCCAATAGTCATGAATTTACCCAGAACGCACTGCGATATGTAGGGGGCAGATGATAAAGACTCCCCACAATGCACTCTGTGAAGTGAGGAGGGTGTGGTTTGGTGACAGTGCTCAACAGTGGTTAGCAGTGAGTTAGCAATGAATGCTAAAACAGAATGCTAAAGGCTAACTACTCCCTCAGCAGTGCGCACATTAAAGGCTGTGTCCCAAATCCTGATTCACACTTTGTGATGAAAAGTTCACGCTACGCAACGATAAAGCAAAAATGATAAGTTAGCTTGTCTGCTAATTAGTTATTAGCATGTAAGGTAGTGGCTGGGTTTCCATCAGTTCTGCTGGATGACATCATCAAGACGTGCCATACGAACAAACACCCTTCATGGAGGGGAGTGATTTACACAATGAGTTTGGCTTGAAATGAAACTGTCAGGAATGTGTAAGGTCTGTCTGTCTGATATCTGTCTGTCTCTCTCACTTTCTCTGTCTGTGTGTCTCTCTGCTGTCTATCTGTCTCTCACTCACTGTGGTCGCTGTGCTTCTCTCTCTGTATGTCTGTTCCACTCATTCTGTCTCTCTCTGTTGCACTTTTCTCTTCATCTGTCTTTGTCTCTCTTTCTGTCTCTCTCACTTTCTCTATCTGTCTCTCTCTGTCAGTTTCTCTTTATCTGTCTCTTGCTCTCTTTGTCTGTCTTTCTGTCACTTTCTTTCTATAGCTTTCTGTGTGTGTGTGTGTGGTTGCTCTCCTTGGTGCTGGTTCTCACTCAGCTGACCTGCTTCATACGGAGAGAGAGACAGAGAGACAGAGAGAGAGAGAGAGAGAGAACAGATGAAGACAGTGAAGAAGAGACAGACAGGACCTTTTAGGCTGTGAGTGTAAGAGCAGATGCTCACAGGGAATTCTGGATAATTTGAATTTGGTGAAATGGTTTAACAGAAACAGCAACACAGTCAGTGATGGAAAGTGAGGCAGAGAATTCTGGGTAAATTTAATGGTTTTAATGGTTGTTTTTATGCTTTGTGCAACTTAATGTAAATAAATCATATTATTATTATTAGCATTATTATTATTTTACAGGATTATATATGTAAAATTTAAAAATATAATTTACTTATTATTTAAACATATATTTATACTGTTATATTTGATGTATTTGAGGTCATAGTTCAAATTTTCCAGTATGTGCTTTACACTTTAAACAAGAAACCTTCCTTACACACTGGAGCACACTCGGAAGTGCACACTCAGAAGTGCACACTCGGTGGTACACACGCAGAAGAGCAGAGACATGAGGACGGTCTCAATAACCCCATAGATGAGAGAAAAGTCCTGTTGCAGTTCTGTGTGACACCAGATGGGTGCCAATATTATTTCACACCGGAGGCTAAATCCTGCCCCATGTGAGTTTGTGAGACAGTTAATAGAGCAAAGAAGACAAGTGCTTGTTGCAGTGTTGAGTAAAGAGGTGAGTGTAACATGTTGGTGTGAAGAGTCGGCTGATTGGACAGCCAGGTGAAGCGCCATCCCCACCTGGGTGCAGGACAGAAGAGTCGTGACGCAGGTCTTCCTCGTACCGCGAGGGATGGTGGCTCCAGTAGAGCCTTGCTAGCAGTTCAGTGGGAGTGTGGTACTCAGGTAGGTGGCTGCTCATCTGTTTTTGGCTTTGTAGGAAAGTCTGAGAGTTTAAACTCATACAGCATCTACAGGAAGTCAGTGGGAGGAGCGGAGCAGTGGGGTGGTGTGGGAAAAGCTGGGAAGAACTGCTCAGGTATCTGAGTGGCCTCTGTGGAGAGAAATGTCTGGGTTCTCACGATGTTGAAGGAGAAACCTGCATTAGTGGTATGAGGTTACAAGGACAGTTGGGTGTCCAGAATTATTTACACCATGGTTGTGTGCAGTGACAGATGGTGAGATCTCATCACATGATCTTGAGGAGAAGATGCAGCAACTTCAGGTGATGAGCTCCATCCATGCCGAGATCCAAGCAGAAACACAAGTGTGATGAGTTGAGTGTCATCAGCATAGCAGTGGTATGAAAACCCATGTGAGGATTCGACCTCACTGAGAGAGCTGCAGTGCGCAGGGGTAGTGCGTTTGAATGATTTGTGAACACTACCCTCAGGTTTTACCCCAACTCTGTCTTCTTTCTTTCAGACTATTAGAGCCAAGAAAGTGCCTCTGATACGCTCGTGTGATTTTGCAAACAAGGCTAGCTAGCATGACCTGGCGACTTGTCCAGGGTGTACCCCGCCTTTCGCCCGTAGTCAGCTGGGATAGACTCCAGCTTGCCTGCGACCCTGTAGAACAGGATAAAGCGGCTACGGATAATGAGATGAGGCTAGCTAGCAAAGCATTTTGCAGCTTCAACAATGCTACCTCTGGCTTTGTCCCAAATTACATATCAAGTGTATGGCACAGTTGCACATTACTATAGGTTATCTGGTCTGCATATTCACAGTGAGTAATTTAGGACACTGCCCAAAACCAGACTAAGGCAAACTTGTGTGCTGAAAAGTGTGATGTAATGGTCAGATACATGTTTCCTTCCTTTTTTTTTTAAAGTACTCAATTTGGGACGGAGCCACTTGTTTGGCTCATGAACACTCACCTAGATAACTAACATATTACTAAACAGAACAGCCTTTAACTCACCACAGGTAGTGTGTTATTTTGAAACAGTCGTGTGATTTGGGATGCAGCCCCAAGATAAACATAAACACACAGATGCAGTTTCTCATACATGGGCTGTGTCTCAAACTCAGTGAAGTAGCACTATATTGTTTGGAAAGTAATTCCCCACTAGCTAGTTAGTAGGGACCCACCCACAGACGGACTACGGTTTCATCTTTGTGCAATTTGGGACCAAGCCATGGAGAGATAAAACAGGAACTGTGTGCTCTCAGTCACTCGTGTCTCTCTTCTCTCTCTCCGTCCTGACCCACTTTTCTCTCCCTGAGAGCAGCGACTGACCTGCTGCTGTCCCCCTGCATGTTACCCACAATGCACCACTCTAGACCTCTCATAATATAGAAGATGCCAGAACACACACACAGGGTTCTAACGGGACTTAGACGATATCGATGTTGAGGTTGAGTGTTCATATGGTGTGTATACTTTTTGGTGTGTGTGTGTGTGTGTGTGTGTTACCCATAATGCTCTGCAAACAAGTGTAAATGTAAAGCTTCATTATCTGGAACACGGGCTGTGTCCTAAACCACCATACCACACTAAACACTTGTGTGTCTAAATGACAAAATACTCTCTGAGGTATATATATAGTAAGCTTTTCAGGTTAAGATGAAAACTGCCTGTGGGCCTCGTCCCAAATCACATCCTTCCATACTAAATAGTGTATTCTATGAATAAGGGGAAGTGGTGCCTAACTATTTAGTAGTGGTCTCAGATGTATCAGCTTTAGAAATATTTATCAGCTGTATAATTTAGTACTTTGTTTAGCAATAGTAACCCAGAGGGACGTACTAGTTTCACTCACTATTTAGTTAGGTAGGGTGCATTTGGGACGTAGCCACAGGACTCTGACCAGGCAGATATCATCACTTACAAACCAATACAGAATGTGTACTGGTTCACATTATTTATTTTATTTTGTGCACTAATAATTTGGGAAACAACTCATGACCCTGTGTGTGTGTGTGTGTGTGTGAGTGAGACAGAGTGACGCTCTTTGATGACATCATCTCAATTCTTCTTGAACGTCACACGGCATTCAGGTTTTACTTTCAACACTTTCCGGATTTTAATTTCTGATACAAACTGGAAAAATATTTTATTAAAATAGAAACTAATTATGATTAACAAAGAACAATTAAACACAGAGCATTTAATTAAATTAATTAAACAAGAATAAAAAAGTCAGAAAATACTGAAATGAGAGCACATTCAATAGAAGTGTTAAAAGTGTGTGTGTGTGTGTGTGTGTGTCCATATGAAAGGCTGTTGTGTTGTCACTGTGGGAGTGTGTGTGTGTGCGCACGCGCTTGGAACAGCAAGAACTAAATAGCCAGAGCTTCTTGTGAATATGTCAAACTTAACACAAAATGAATTGCATCATATTTACTATATCGAGTGAGAGAGAGATTATGTGTGTTGATAATCAGTTATGTGATATCCCATGATAAATCGAAATGTCACGAGCTGTGTTTTGGTTTTAAGTGTGTTTAGGTGCACGCGTTGAGTGATACGATGTTCTGATATCGATCTCATGATCCAGTCAGTCACGAAGATTTCCTGAGATATCGTAGATATCATTTTATGACATTTTTTTATTAATTAAAAAAAATTATAATTATCCCAAAAACATTTTCATAATCACAAACTGACTGAAAGCAGCTGAAAGTATGTTCACCTGTTTTTAGTGTTAAATATTTTCTTTACTTTTTAAATAAAACGATTAAAGATTTGGTTTGTGATCAAACCGAAATATCGTATTGTAGAAATATTTTTCAGATCATGATTTCCTTTCTGCATTTCCCAGCCCTGATAGCTGTACAACACTGAAGCTCTGTTTCGATTTTAATGGCGTGTTATTTTGGAAAATAAGAAGTTTTCACTGCTGAGGTCAATTTTTAGCTGTTTTTATTTTTCTTTCTGGTGACTTAAATTACAGATAAAATCAGGAACTTTTCTCTCTGTCACTCTGTTCATTTTATTTCTTTTTTTAGGAGAAAACTCTAAAAGCCTGTGTGTGTACTTGCGAAATGAATAAATTCCTTCATTTTAAAAAATAAAACCAATAAATAAATGTTTATTTATGTTTATATTAAAGTATGTATTTGTTTAATATATAAATTATTTATTTATGAAAGTATATCGTTCTCACATTTCACTGTCAGCAGAGTTCAGCTTTATTTATAAAACACATCAGAAGTGTAGTGTGTGTGTGTGTGTGTGTGTGTGAGTGAATGTGAAGAGCACGTTTTGCCACTAGGAGCAGCACACACCAAAATCAACCTTCCTTAATTCATAATAATAAAAAGTACTGCTTGAGGAGTGTGTGTGTGTGTGTGTGTGTGTGTGTAAGCAGGCAAACTTCTCTCTCAAACTCTTCCTCCAGCCCTAATACTTTAACCTTTGACCTTAAACTCTTGTGTTTAGATTTAAGCAGGCATTCATTACACGCTGAATAAACTCTTAATGTATTACAACATCTCACACTCAGTGTTCACTGAGTGAGTCGTTTAAGGACACAACTTAATGGTGTAAGTAATAATGATGCTCACTGTGAGGAAATTATTTTGATTATAATATTTTTTTTTTCTGGCTCAACAGATTAAACAAGTGACATAACGCTGTATTCGAGCATTATTGTCGATGTTCTCTGTGGTAGTCAATTCTGTAAACTTCACACAAACTCATTTACAGATTCATCATTTCAGCTTTAATTAACCTCACAAACCTAAGTTAACGATCATTAATCTTCATCTCATTCTCATCTCATTATCTGTAGCCGCTTTATCCTGTTCTACAGGGTCGCAGGCAAGCTGGATCCTATCACAGCTGACTACGGGCGAAAGGCGGGGTACACCCTGGACAAGTCGCCAGGTCATCACAGGGCTGACACATAGACACAG
>JAODVO010000011.1:39665939-39677343 GCA_025400055.1 Notarius lentiginosus
GGTAGGGTGAAAATGTGTGTGTATATATATATATATATATATATATATATACACATGAGAATATATATATATATATATATTATTTTTTTCTTCTCAAGGCTGCTTCTCGCAACTGGGATTCAAACCTGCGACCTTGAAGGCAACAGGACCTGCAAAACTACCTTAACTCTCTCTCACGTCAGTAACGATGACTGCTGTCCTTTCTGTTGCGGTTGAAACTTGTAATCAGCCGACACGGCTGCTTTACTTTGTATTTTCTCAACGCCATCCTTCATGAGAAACATCATGTCTGAAGTATTATCACATCATCGGTTTTTTGGTTTCTCTATTAAAGAGAAAGTTGCCTCTAATCTCACATGGAGGTGTTCATCACACTGGCTCTGTATGGAGTGTTAAAGAATTAAAGCCGCTGAAATGCGCACAGTGTTTCCCAGCGTGTGGCTTCCAGGTTCGTGTGAAAGGTCGTGTGTAAATCTCACGCTTGGTTTTGTGAAGATGTTCAGTCTGAGCTCCATCTTGACACCAAAACACTTTCTTCTATTATGAGACTCAGGAAAAGGGGAGTGGCCTAAAGTCTGAAGGTGGAGCTCGTACATCTGTCAGATGTCTCGGGTGATAAAACAATTCATGAGAAATGTGATGTGTGTGAGGATTGAGACGTGTGTGTTCAGTGCCACAATGTTTCCGTCACGTACGATCCGCCTCATTTAGTGTGTGCTGTTTGCGGCTCAGTCAAACTTTTTAAATCTATAAAAATAAGAATAAAATGTCTGAAGTTACTTCACTACATTTAACCTGGCAGCTTACAGTGGACATTGTGGACATTTCAGTCTTGGACACACTGTGGCTTTCAGAACACGAATGCAAATTCGTAAGAATTCACATAGCGAGTTTTTTCAAAGGTTACAAACGGTGAAGGGTTTTTTTTTCTCCCAGTGGGCGGGGCTTAACTGTCAACTTTTCAACTGTTAGATATTCTCAGTTATATTTGATATTTTTGTGTTCAAATTGCGCTCGCTGCCCCTGCATTCTATTTAGGAACCAAGCTAGGGTGCCTAAGTAGGGAGTTTCATTTATTTTATTTCAAATTTCTTAATCTCTCTTCAAATGGGATTAGGTTTCCAGACGCGTGTGTGTGTGTGTGTGTTCAGTCATGTCGCAGTAGTAGTAGTACTACATCTATAGCAAGTCTTCACCATGTAAACTAGAAACTCCATGTGTCCTTCACACACCTCATTTTAATACACACTGATAATTTGATCTTTATTGGCGCTTGCTGTAAGGGGCGTGGCCACGTTTGATCATGAGTAGGCGCCATGTGACTGAAACATGTCTGTAGTCTGTACCTGTGCTTGGAGCTCAATAACTTCAGGAATTACACACATATGGAAAACTAATCCCGCCTGAGTAGAGTTGATTCTGAAGAAACATGAAGGAGCACAAGTTTGAGAAACATGGCTGAAACCACATTTAGAAAAATGTTCAGATGGAACAGACTTTTCCTCCCTACTTCGGCAAAATCCTCCTGAATAAAATTAATTTCTTAAATGCAGTTTCATAACACCGATGATGTGTGTGTTCTGACGAATTTGCCTTGTGTGAAACATGACCTTTATGAGAATGTCAGCATGATGATGTTGGTCAGATGTTCCAGGTTTAACAGGAAACGAAGGAACCTCGGGAGATGGACGTCTTCGTCGTCTCCACTGCAGCGCTGCCTCTCTGTGTGTAGAGTTCTGACTCTCACGGTGTTTAATTCACAGTGTGTGCTACCTGTCCAAGACACTTACACACTCCTGAGCTAGAAGTGATCACATTTCACACGGCAAAACTTACTGCACGAACTGTAGCAAAGTATTGGCACCCCTATTATGTTCTATAATATGAACCAAACCATTGATGTGATTTTGGTGGTGCTTTATTTTCAGTGCAGCACTGACAGGGTGTGTGTGTGTGTGTGGTGCAGGAGCAAGTGTATCAGCTCTAACAGTGTTCTATAGTTGTTTTGTGGGGCATTTTAAACACCTCGGTGTCACTGCTTGGATGAGAAGCGTCCCTGCAGAAATTATATTTCACAAGTAAAGATGTCTTGAACAAAGGCAAATTTAGCTAATTGTTTTTAAGCACATGCAAAGCCTATTTCTAGATATTTTTTTACTCAACTTTATTCTATTTCCAAATAATTGTGCTTAATTCAAGCAAAAATTAATTCAAATAAATTAAATTCATGTTTATGTCTATCAAGAAGGAAAGTGATGATCTGCCAGTAAAATAAGACCACTTTAAGTTTGCAATTAGTAAATATGTCTAGAAATAGGCTTAATAATCTTATCTTTGTTTAAAAACATCTAATAAAGAGAAATATTAGTTGAATTTGCTGATATTCCAGATATCTTTACTTGCTGTGATGTCATCTTTTTACAGTGCACCAAGAAAAAAAAAATCTCCATCAGCCAGTCAGAGAAGATTCAAGAACTTTGTCATAGACACGCATTAACTTGGAGAGAAATTCCTCTTTTTCATATTCCGATGGATTAGAAGTTTAATATATATATCCATTCATCCATTCTCTGTAGCCGCTTATTCTGTCCTACAGGGTCGCAGAATATATATATATATATATATATATATAATTAAAATAAAAACCATGTAATCCTGCACAGAGATGGTAAAGGTGAGGTCAGACCTCAGTAACAGTGATGATAAACCCGAGTCAAAAGATGAGTACAGGAAGATTAACACTAACTGAATATCTAAAAGGTGAGGAGGAAGAAGAAGGAGGTGTAAGTGTGCAGTTAAGTCCTTTCTGCTCAGTGGTGTGTGGGTTCTGTTCCCTTTCCAATGATGGATGTCTGGTATTATCCACAGGGGGCCCTTGTGGCTGCAGGTTGTTGTTTCCAACCAGTCAGGAACTGTACCTGATAATTCACAGATTCCTGAAGCTGGTCTTGGAGAACCTTCTGCCCTAGACATTTTAGTGTTTTTCTGCTCTAATACACAATTGAGGCTGTTAGTTTGTGGAATCTGTTGTGTTGAAGCAGATATGAATGTGCAGTGCAGGAGTTTTCCAGGGTTGGGAACAAGTGGAACACAAACTAAAGGTGTGGCTTCTGATTGGTTGGAATGAAAACCTGCAGCAACACTGATCAACAGATGGAATAGAGGGGTGCCAATACTTTGTGCAACATGATGTAGGGGTTACAGTCAGTAATTTTCCACCTAGAGTAGCCTATATGAAAGTGGAGCTGTATAAAATGGTTTCAGAGATGGAAAGAACATCTCGTGATGTTAGAGAAGTAACATAATTCAAAAACAACTTTTAAAAAAAATCCAGACGTGACTTCTGCCCCAGACTGAGTCTTTCACAAGAACATCGTCACTGGGTCCTGCTTCAAGTCCATCACTCCAAACCTCAGTACCTGGAAAACGAGTCCTTATAATTGATCCCAAAATGAATCTAATGACAAACAAACATGAAGTGGGAAAATTCAGGACTGAGACTCCAGAAAATAAAAAAATAAGTAAAATAGAAATAAAGCCAGAATGTTCCTGTGTAGATTTAAATAATGAGCCTAATATATGAAGAGTTTGATTATGTACACAAAATGATCTGAGAGGCTCTGTGACGTTAAATCATCAGGATATTTCCAGAGTGAATGTGTTTCCTGCTCTGCTCTTCACTGTGAATCATTCACTCATCTTCAGTGACCATCATGATGGACACGGTGGAGCTGGAGTTTATGCAGTTTATTCTGCCAATACTGGGCGTGGGATGAAACAGTTCACCCCAGATGGGACGCCATCCATCACAGGCCAGGATGCGCGCACACACACGTTCACAGCTAGGTGTAATTTAGTATAGCTAGTCCACTAAAAATATTTAATATTGGATGAAAATCAGTTGATAAATTCTAATCTATAAACCACATACTCATTGTGTGCTCATTAGAACAGGATCTACTGTAACTTGATAATAAACACCACTCGTGTGTGTTAGCGTCCTGTTACTGATTTAGCCCTTTGTGCAGAGTGTAACCGTGTAAAGCTGCACACTTTATAAACAAACAAATGTTTATGTAAAAGAATGCTTATATATGAGCACCCACATATATACTGTACAGTATTTTATAGGTAGCTTTAAATAAACAATATATTTATGAAGTAATTTAGTTGGATTTGTTTTGTTTTTCATGGTGCAGTTACACAGAGGTGACCAGCAGGGGTCGCCAGCGCGCGGCGTTTCTACCGTGTAAGACGCGATTGGTTTAAATCTCCATAAAGCCAGTTTTCTGTCAGAACACGTGATCAGATGGAGGCGCGGTATAAATGTAGAAGAAGAGCACCACCACCTGGAGATAATGGAAGGTAGAGTGGGGCCATGTAATTAGGCAGTGACGTCATAGGCGCTTCAGGTGCTTCTGGGATGAGCGGTGTGATTAAAGAGGCGGCTCGGCTTCCGCTTTATGTGATGTTGAAAATTTGTTTGTCGGCGATAAAAGGCGCAGTGTTTCTCCTCCGCGGCTCCGTGTGTGGCGCTGAAATGGGTGGCGCACGGCTGCGCTTCTCTCTGCCCGGCTGTGTGCTGGGTGTTCTGGGCTGGGTGCTGGTCAGACTGGGAGGAGGTGATGATGAGGGCTTCAGCACCATCGCGTCCCCGGAGCAGGGGCTTTACTACGAGCCCAGGCTGGAGATCTGGAACAGTGACTTTATCCATCCTCCTCCTCAAACCGCCATCACTCCTCCTCCTTATCTCCTCCTGCCCGTGTTCCGCTATCACTCCGCTCCTGCTGTTTCTAAAGACTTGTTCAATCCTCGAGCTCCCGGAAGAGAGTTCCCCAGTGTCTTGTCCAGCATATTGGTCCCACAGGGGCGCCAGCCGGACATCCGGGTCACTCCGGTCAGTAATGATCACGGTGTGGAGGTGCAGTGTGGCTACAGCAAGATTTCCGTTCGAATTCATCTGACTCAACTGAGCTTCCGGGGCTCCGCCGCTCACTTCCGGTTGGGAACATGTCCAGCGTCACGTGCTCTCGGGAGCGTCCTGGACTTCCACTACGACCTGCAGCAGTGTGGGAGTGTGGTGTCGGTAAGACTGAAGCTCTTCCCCCGGTTCTGTCTCATCTCAAACACCAGAGGGCGCAGTGAGCTTCATGCTGTTACTCACCCAAAGGGTTCCTCACTGCTTCTTTAGCTGACTTGTTTGTGTGACGAGTTGGTGCACACTTTAGACAAGTCTGTGACGTGAAGAGGATCCTGTGTAGAAGCCACGCCAGCTGGTTAATCAGGTTCATAAAGCTAATCAGTTAAAAGTGAAGTGGTGTTTGGGATGTGGAAGTGACTTCAGTAGTGACAAGTAAATACACTTCATTTGGCATCTGAAGTTTTTTTTAAATGCTAGAATGTTGTTGAAGTGGTTACTTTTGCTTCCCCAGAGCTGATTAGTTTCCTATAACGACACATTCTGTAGTGTTCCTTATAGTGTTCCTTTTAAATTTACTGCTAATTACAGCTCTGCATGGCACATCACGCTTTATATTGACTTGTAGCTGCCTTTGTTGTGCCTCATCTGTGAAATGGGCCGGTTTCTGTTGTCTCCTGCATTATAGCTGCTATAAACATTCTTTTCCTCAGCAGCTTTTTCTGTCCTGAAGTTTAAGACAGCCCACTGAGAAACTGTAAAGAAATGTAAACTTCTGTCCTAAATCTGTTAGAAAACTAAGTGACTGCTTTTATTATACTCCCATTCAAAGGGATGGTGGTGCACTGGCTTACTTGTGTCTCTGTACATATCCCTGTCTGTCAAACAACCACAAATCAGCCACTTGGTACCAAACTTCAGCTTGGGGTTCTATACTGTTTACTGTTTTCAGGACTGTCCTACATCAACTTCCTGTTTACTGATGTATTATGAAATGGGGTGGATTTTGATGCAATTCAAAAGTTCACCAGGATGCTATTTGAAATCCCTGGAGAGAATACTGCTCTTTACTTGTTTCAGGGTTAATTAGTTGAAGTCAGCATTAATAAGCGTCCTATTCCTTTGATTACTTGCATTCTGATGTGAGTTGGGGGGGCGGGGGGATAAATAAGTGAGCAATAGCTCACAGTTGATGTTTCTGACTGTATCCAGCGCTGATGCTGGAGACTCCTTCTGTCAGTGTTCCATAAACTTCGACTAATTTGATTAAAAGACTGTTCATCACTGATTTAATCACTTTATTAGTGGAGTGTCTCCTGTATGACCTTCTCTGAATGAGAAACTGGTTACTATAGAAAAGTTTAACATAAACCTGTGCAGCTGCACAACCATTAGAGCTGCTGTTGTAGAAAAACGCTGACCAAATGGAACCTTTAACCTGCAGCAAGTTGAAACCTGGAGATCTTTGCAAAAAACCAAGTCTGAACGGCTTCTGGTTTGGATAAATCACCTGATTGTGTTTAAAGTGCAGCAATTTAAACAAGCTAAGGTTTGACTGTTAGCATAGCCTGACTAGCACTGCTACAGGACATGTCTGTTTTTTTTTTTTTGCTGAACTAATGAGAACTTTCTCTTCTCCAGATAATAAACAGGAAGCTCGTGTACAGTAATAAGGTTTTCTACAGGCCTGAGAGTGAGGGAGTGGTTATCAGAACCACGCCCTTAATGCTACCCATCCAGTGTGTGTATGATCGGTAAGCATGAGTCCTAACACGGCAGACTAAACTGTCTGAGGAACATTAGCTGATTAATTTAGATTTTTTTTTTTGTGGCCCAGGCAACTTGTTCTTGTAGCCATGTTTAGTGTAAAGCATTGCAGATGGCTAGTTGGCTCTCACTCTGCTTGGAGTCCTTAAAATAGTATGCTAGTGTTTTTATCCTTTGCTAGCAAGACTTTTTTTTTTTTTTTAAATATTGCATTGGTTCACTTTAAGGTGAATTCATGGATTGGCACAGTTCAATGTTTGCTAGTAAAACAAATTAAGAAAGCTAGTGTTTATGAAATGTGGTGCTAAATTTGGTCAATTTATTTTACAATGAAATCAAAGCTAAGTTCTCACTGTTATCTCTTCTCCAGATTTTACTATTCATATAAAATTGGCTATTTGCCAGAACTTCGTCTGCAGTCGTTTCAGAAGACGTTTGTCAGGAAGCCCGTCTTCAGTCTGTCTGCACGTAATGGTGATACAGCAGTTCACAGTTTAGTGCTTTAGCTTGCTATAATGGTGTGTAATTGAGCCTCCATGTTTTTACAGAGAAGTGGGAGGAACTTGGGGTGAACGAGGGTTACGACCTCAGAGACCTGATGTACTTTGAAGTTGCAGTAGATGTGATTCCGCCAGACAGGAGTGTTTACATTGATGCCTGTCATGTGACAGCGAGTGAGGATTCTACCTCTGCCCAGCGCTATGATGTCATCAGTAACTTTGGGTAATCTGATGTGAGGTTTTACTTCCTGCTCCACAGTTTCCATGATGCTAAAAATGTTTTGTTTTAGCTGCATGGTGGACAGTAAGAGGACAGGAAGTCAGTCGCACTACATCTTGAGGCAGCTGAATGTCCTTCGCTTTGCACTTGAAGCGTTTTTATTCGCTGATGTGGCTTCAGAGGTAATTCTTTACAAGATCATGATAAACCTTTAAGAGGAACAATTTCCAGCTTTCACTTTAAATGTTCATGTAAACTATGCATTATTTAAATGGTCTTGGTTTCTACAGAATCAAGTAGAATAACATGTATTCATTTCTGATATTCCAGCTTTTCAGCAAGTCTTTCACTCCAAATTCCATTAGAATGGAAGTCGAAGATGTTGAGCTCTGTCCTTTAATAAATAAGTTGTGTAACTAATATAGCTTAATTGTAAAGTTACTAATTACTACTGCAGCCACTGAAACGGATGTGAGGCTCTTCCTTATTCTGATTTCACCATCCCAGCACTGAGAAACAAAGTAGTTCTGGTTACGTCCCCTTTCCAGTAGCTTGTGATTCAGATGCCATCAGAGCTACATGGCTGCAAACCTTCCCTCTGGAAAAGTAGCTTCAGTAATAAAAAGCAATTTGATAGCTTTATAAATGCACAAAAAGTAGTCTTTACACATCTTGATACAAAAAGTTGAACATCTGCATTAGACTCCTGTTCTAATGGAGTTGGAGATGAGGACGTGCAGTGGCTTTCCTTAACAGACTTTATCCTGTGTGGGTTCCCTCTCCCCCTTCTGTTACTCAGCGTTTTTATTTGCACTGCACTGTTCTGGTGGGGCGCGTCATGGCGAGCTCCACAGCCAAGTCCTGCACCTACATCGGGTCTCAGCACAGGTGAGTTTAATCCCCTTCCACCAGTGCTGTTTAATTGAGGGCTCTGATTGGTCAAAGTGTAACTTTCTATAACGGCAGCTGACAGTAGTGCAGCTGCAAAAGGTTTCCATGGTAACGGCTCACACGGACATGTACAGTGGATGCTCCATAAACGGATTAAGGTGTGATGTTTATGGAAGGGGTCTCCAGTGTTGGTTGATCTTGTAGTGTGATCAGATCTTTAAAAATCTGTTGAAACCCAGGTTTAAATCAGGAGTTTTAGTAACTTTTTTTTTTTTAAATCAGGTGGGAAGAGCTGGATGGTGACACTTCCATCTGTAACTGCTGTGACTCTCGGTGTCGCTCTCTGGAGCTCAGTAAGTTACTTATGTAGTTTACATTTTAGTCATTGTTTTGGTTCTGTTCCTCATGACATCAATAGTCACTACATTTTTTTTTATTTATAAGGCTTTAGAATTTAATGGTTAAGCTATTACAAAGTAGAAATGCTTAACAGTACAGTAAAATTAGTGTTTGCATTCTGTTCATGTACTCAACTGTAGGTTTTTTGTAACTTTTTAAAAAGATGCAGGTTTTAGTTTGTATAACTGAGCATATTTTATTATTGGAGTATATGCAATTTGTACAAAAATTGTGCCTAAGGTGTGAGTGGATACTCTTTGATATTTAGACTTTTATAATAAGACCCTGTAAAATGCATGGGGTTATTTTGTTTTTAATAGACCCATCCTGGGTGGAGCAGGCTGTGGTGACCAGCAAGTCATGGACTTTAAGCCACAATGCTTCTCCTAAAACCTCTGAGTGGCTGAGCACAGTGCTGGGCTCTGTTCTGTTACACCATCCTGAGGAGGAAGTGATCCATGATGAGTTGCAGGAGGAGGTGGTTGAGGATGAGGAGTTGGAGGAGGTTCTGCTTGGTGTTGCAGACACCGAGAATGATGAAATGTGGGGGAAGGAGGAAGATGCAGTGAGAATGTTGAGGGAGGAAGTTTATGATGAGTATCAGAAAGATGAACAAGTGATGCAGAAAAACATGACTGACTCTGTGGGAATCTGGGAAGATGAGGAGCTGCTGAAGTGGAACGCATCAGTGTCTGCAATGGAGATGGACTTGCATTTCAGAGGGAAAGTTTCTGAGAAGTGAGGTGGAGTAAAGATCAGTCCTGTCATCCCAGGTAGCAATGTTCCCATCTGTAGGGTTTACAGCCTTAAACACGTGTATAAAATTATACAAATGCTCTTGTGACTGCTCAAATCTGTTGTACTGAGTCTTAATTCCTGCTCTTCTCTGATCCCTTCAGGAATCCTGTTGGAGAAAATGGAGGGGAAAAACTATCATCTGGGCTCTGAGCCACTGAGGAACATTGTGGATAAAATGACTGCTTGGGGGGGTTAAAGGGTGAAGCTAAAAGAATTGATTGTACATGGATTATGATAACTATGTTTAATATTAAAGTCTTGCTAAGCGAGCTTCAGGGCAAATCAATACACATCTGATGCAAAACCTTCAGAAAGGTTGGGACTCGGTGTTTGTGTTTTTACCCTTTTTAAAGTGTTTCAACTTTGTAACAAGTCTTCAATAAAGATGTAAATGAATGGCATGAGGGATGTATTTTTGAATTAATCAGCACCTATAAGTCTCTACTAAAGAACAAATTAGTATGACACTTTTAAATCTAGGCATTTTAAGGCTTGAGCAACACATTGGGGTATGAACAGGCTACATGAATTTTCAGCCTTTGTCACATCTGGATGAAGCTGGAATATACACTGGATACAGGCCTGGTCTCTGTAGTGGTTTCCTCCTTTAAGTGAGTAGCTCACTGCTTGAGGTTATTGATTCTGGTGCATTAAATCACACGCTCTACCTCTAGTTTAGATTTTAACTGGCTGCACAAGTACAGCACTTGACCTGCTCTAAACTCACCTGAGTAAACTCCCCCCTCAGTGAAACTGATCCAGGTTCAAGGGAGTGAGGGGAGCAGAAACACTAAACTATGGAGCCTATAGAGTGAAACTCGACAGTGAAATAAAACCTGACTTGGTGTGAATAGAGCATCCTCTGTTTCAGATTCTACAATAAAGCCTGTTTTCTGATAATTTCAGTCCTGAACATGTGGCTTTACTGGAGCAGAATCTTGAGTGTTTTAATAGAAATAAAACTAAACTGTAGTTTTGACCCAAGATTATCTGAGCTGCAAAACCCCACTGTCAGCGTCCCTGAGCAGCTCAAAGCCATTTGAGTTTCAGAAAGCAGAGAGATTCAGTGTGACTCCAGTACATCTCCACCAGCAGGTGGTGCAACAGTTTGAAAAACATGTCTGTGAAGATTCTCAGTCATCCAGGTCATAGTAAACTGTGGGTAGTAAAGAGCAACTGGCCTCGCTTGAAGATTCTTGAAGGCATTTCACCTCTCATCTGAAAGGCTTCAGTTCTGTCTAACGAGTACCAGGTATTTATCCTCTCCTAGATGAAAAGCAATCCTAAGGTGTTGAATCATCCTGTTGGTGTGGGTCACTGGGGGCTGGGTGTGAACAGCCTAGAGAGGCATTGGGGTGATCAATAGGTTGTTGATTCTGTCCTGTGAGTCACTGAAAACAGTTGGGTTTTGGTGTGCATTCAGTTGTCTGGGAAATGTGCCAAGGACTGTATTGTAGGTGGCTGATAAATGGTGCCTTTGATCCCCACCTCTGTTCAGTGATGGCCATTCCAGGTTGACCAAAATGGCTTCTTTAACTCCTTGCTCATACCAACGATCTTCTCTGGCTAAAATGCATATGTTGCAAGCCTGAAATGAGTGTCCTTTGTTAAGATGATGGGGAACTGGCTCTCCTATGTTGAGCCATGTGCCTCTGAAGCGGTTTTGTTTCCCCAATATATACGATATTGCCAAAAATGTTTGCTCACCTGTCTTGACTCATGAGCTTAAGTGACATCCCATTCCTAATCCATAGGGTTCAATATGACATTAGTCCACCCTTTGCAGCTAGAACAGCTTCAACTCTTCTGGGAAGGCTGTCCACAAGGTTTAGGAGTGTTTATGGGAATTTTTGACCATTCTTCCAGAAGCGCATTTGTGAGGTCACACACTGATGTTGGACGAGAAGGCCT
>JAODVO010000012.1:363643-375606 GCA_025400055.1 Notarius lentiginosus
ACACACACACACACACACACACACACACACACACACACACACACACACGGTGCACTCAGATCAGAGCACAGTTTGTTTGAGCTGCTGTTGATTATAATAAATAGGAAGAATTTAAATATACAATTTTTTTTGCACTAAATTAAAATGTGAAAAATAAAATGGATGTTGTGTTGTCAGTGTGGCTCTCAGTAAAGACGTGTGTGTGTGTGTGTGTGTGTAGACCCTGGTGGAGTGTGTGAGTGTGTGCAGGTCAGATGACGACCCTTGGCCTGTGTTGGAGTGTTACCGTGTGGCATTGCTGAGTTTTGCACAAGTGACGGTGCACCTCTCAGTCCAGAGCGAGAACATCAGTATGGTTCTCCAGAGACTCTCGCTGTGAGTAACACACACCTGTTCTGTAGGTATTATTTACGTAGTTTAATTTTTATTGAATGTCTTTAATCACTCATGCTTTGCATATAAATTATTTTTCTTCACTCCTTCTCAGTTCTTCCCTCGCGCTCTCGCTGTGTGTGTGTGTGTGTGAGGTGTTTAATGTTCTGTGTTCTGCAGGAGCTGTGTGGAGCTGCTGCTCTCCATAACCAACGTTTTTCCAGATGCACTGTGGGAACAGTTTCAGTCCTCCGTACAGGTACCACACACCTGACATGTTCCAATACCTCTTTTTTCCTGTCAGAGCGAACAGAATCGACATCTCTGTAGCATGTTGTCATGGAGACACATTCGCCACTTCCTGTCTGTGGTGGACACTGACACTCTGAATTGGGTTTTAACCAGCTGTTCTCGTGTCCCAGTTTATCTGGAACGTAAATAAAATAACTGCGGTGTGTTCGCAGATGGCTCATGCGCTGCTGCAGGACGCGGGCGTCACTCAGCTGCGTCTGCTCTGCGCAGCCACTCGGGAGCGAGGGATGTGGAGCAACAGCACACTACAGAGCCTTCTGGGAAACGAGACGCCTCCGGAAGCTGAAGGTGAGGTGTCCTCGGTTTCGCTGTCCACACCCGAGGTCCTCTGGGGGTCAGGATTTAGCCCTAAAGTTCACACGTGTCCCCAACCCATGCGTGCTTTTATGACTTCTCAGCAATGACTAACATCGTTCATGTTTGTGCCGTAGTGCGAGCGTTCCTGATGCGTGAAGGTCTGGACCTGCTGCAGCTCAGAGTGAAGTACCTGATGAAGGAGAGCTCTATGGAGAAGGCGGCGCTGCTGGCTAAAGCCTGCGCTGATTTCCAGGAGTTTGCTGCGAGCAGAGGACCCTTTAAACAGAGCTACCTCGTGTGTGTGTGCGCTTTTGCGCCACAGGAGATGCTCATGGAGGAGGTGGGTGGGACTGCAGAACCTTTAAGCACGGGATAGAGCTGATAATCGTTTCAACCTCATCACACACACTTTCCACTAAAAAGCCTGACCGGGTCTTACCTCCTGTGATCTACTGCGCTCTAATAGGTTCCAGAAAACTGAAGGCAGGGAGCATGTGCTGAGAGGTTGGAGAGTTGCTGGTGTCAGGATCTGTGCTCTGGTTGGTTACAGGGCACTAGGGGTGAGAACTGCATTCTGGTTGGTTACAGCAGAGCTGGAGGTGGAACTGAGGGTGTGGAATACGCTCTGATTGGTTACAGAGATACTGGGGAAGGTTATGGGGCAAGCGTGTCCATTTGGTGCATGGGGCGGGGGCTGTGCTCTGATTTGGATTGGAGGGGCACCGGGACGGGAACTGTTCCACAATCCCAGTACAAAGGTTCTGGAATTGTGAGCTACGTTTTGCCTGAGCTCAGACTGGGGTACTGGGGGTGGAGTATATGCTCCGACTGTTTTGTCGAGACACGGGGACACCTACGCCACAGTGTACATTATGACGCAGTACACCAGCGTGAGACGAGGACAATGTCGCACTGCTATACTATATTTTTATATATATACTGTACGTGTACTATAATGTGACACCGTTGATGTTTTTAGTTGTGTGTGTCCTGCAGCTCTCCCAGGTGGACTGTCGTGATGCTCTGGAGATGATCTGTAACCTGGAGGCAGAAGAAGACGAGAGAGCAGCGTTTACTCTGTGTTCAGGCTTCCTGACCCGCCAGCTCCTGCAGGAGGACTCGTACTGCGCCTGGTCAGTTCCTAAACACGTGCAGTCCTGCATGTGGAACACAAACAACACCCGTTTGGTTTGGTTTTTAAAGATTCAGGGATCTTCAACTCCATTAATAAGTTCAGTATTGATCAAGCTCCTCTGGTTAAAGTCCTCAAGTTTAAATGTGGACGCAGGGTCAGATTATGGTTCAGTTTGTTGTTTATGGCCATAGGAGCAGCGTGAGGTGGTAATGTGGCGGTTAATCTCTCCCTCAGGGAACTGACCCTTTTCTGGAGTAAACTCCTGAAGCGATTGGAACCTTCAGAGCAGAGCTTCCTGGAAAAGTGCCAGAAGATGTCTCTCCTCGCCAAAACAGTGTTCCATCTGCTATTCTTTATTAAAGTGATCCAGTCTGAGGTGAGTTCTTTGTTCAGTCGTCCTGGCCTCTTCTGGCTGCAGGCTAATGCACAAACTCATGATGGCACTGTTCTAGCGCTTGGTTTACCGTGGTGCAGTGTGATCAAGACTTAGCGCTGGTTTTGTTTTCTAATCTGCAGTTGGACAAGATTGGATTGCCAGCCTGCATTGAGATGTGTATCCGTGCCCTGCGCATGGAGTCCTGCGAGGGAGCCAACAAGGCCACCATCTGCAAAACCATCTCATGCCTCCTGCCCTCTGACCTGGAAGTGAAGCGGGCCTGCCAGTTGACGGAGTTCCTCCTGGAGCCGACGGTTGACTCTTATTACGCCGTGGAGACGCTGTACAACGAGCCGGACCAGAAGCTGGAGGAGGAAAACCTTCCGATACCCAACTCTCTACGCTGCGACCTTTTCCTAGTCTTCAAAACTCAGTGGCCTTTTGATCCGGAGTTCTGGGATTGGAAAACGCTCAAGCGTCATTGTTTAGGTCTTATGGGCGAGGAGGCGTCTATCGTGTCCTCCATCGACGAGCTGAACGACGATCGCTTTGTCGAAGCGGAGCGAGAGGACTTGGAGTTGGCATCGGAGGAGTACAAGGACGTTTTCGAATGCTTTTTGGACACGACAAATGAACTGAAGGAGATCGCAGACCAGCGGCAAAAAAACAGAGAAGTCAAAAAGCTGAGAGAGAAAGGATTCGTGTCGGCGAGGTTCAGAAACTGGCAAGCGTACATGCAGTACTGCGTGTTGTGCGATAAAGAGTTTCTTGGTCATAGAATAGTGCGACACGCGCAGACGCACTTCAGAGATGGGTATTATAGCTGTCCGATTTGCACAGAGACTTTTGAAACGAGAGAAACTCTAGACCCACATGTTGGGTCACACGTCAAACTGTCTTGCAAAGAGCGCTTAGCTGCAATGAAAACCACTAAGAAAATGACTGATGCAAAAATCTCTGTTCCTGATATTGCAGCTCTGAAAAACAAGGGTGGAGAAAACCAGGCCCGAAAAGCAAAGGCTAAAACCTGCAATGGAGATTCTGGCCAGCTGCACAACGGCGATGCGGTGGGCTCTCAGAGCGAGGGTTCCGGAGTCAGGGTGAACGGGAGAGAGCGAAATGTCTGTCCTGTCGTCAACTGCAGAAAAGGGTTCAAGTTCTTTCGCAATCTCCTCACCCATGTGAAGGATCACGGGGAGGTCGAGGAGGCAAAGCGCTTCCTTGAACTGCATACCACGAAGATAGTTTGTCAGTATTGTCGCCGCCACTTTGTGAGCGTCAATCACTTGAACGACCATCTTCAGGTTCATTGTGGTTCTAAGCCTTATACTTGTATCCAGTTGAACTGCAAAGCTAGCTTCGACACCAATGCCGAGCTCCTTGTGCACAGCAAAGGACATCCAGTCTTCAAGGCCAAGTGCATGTTTCCTGGCTGTGGGAAGATTTTCAGTGAAGCTTATAAACTCTACGACCACGAGGCGCAGCACTACAAAACCTTTACCTGCAAAGTGCCTGGCTGTGGTAAAGTGTTCCACACTCAGTCCCAGTTGGAGTTGCACGAGGAGAGCCATAATGTGAAGAAAGAGGAGACGCAGACTGCCGAGAGCGACGGCGCTCGTCCTGTAGAGCCTCCTCGGCCACACCTTTCCAGTGAACCAGCCCAGCAGGATCCCCTTCCAGGGCCGCCAGTGACCTCCAGCTGCATGATGAGCCCTGCAGATCACCCAACAAGTCTGGTGAAAGTGAAGCACTCCATTGAGAACATGCTCAATCCTGCTGCTCAAGATCCCACGCAGGCGTTCGGCCTTGTAATGTGCAAAACCGAGCCGGCTGATCCAAACCTTCTGCAGCAGCCGCAGATCCCACACGTGGAGACCCAGCAGACCCAACCTCCAGTCACGCCTCCCATGCCGCACTTGAATGAATCCAGGTCTGAGGAGTCCTTGTTAGATGTGCTAATGAATGATCCATCGTGCCCACTTCCACCAGCATCTTCCTATCAGAGCCTCCTCGAGGACTTCCAGCAAGCTCCGTCAGGAGACGTTTTGCAAGCTCAAATGGAGTCTGCTGTTTCACAGAGTCACACCCAGCCCCTGTACAGTAACGAAAACACTGAATATGGGCCGTATGATCCCAGTTCTGTCGCCCCGATTCACACGCCGTACCCAGTTCAGTATGGGAACAGCATGGTACCCTTACAGCAGACTGCTCATAACAGTCCACCAGCGATGCCTGTGTCTCAGAGGCTTCCTCCACAAGTCACCCCTTTTCCCACCAACAGACCGGTACAGCCACTGCAGGCCAACACACTCTGTTCTGCAGCTGAGGAAAAGGACCGGTACAAATGTGCGTACGAGACGTGTTCTCGAGACTATAGCTCTTACAGAAGTCTGACCAAGCACATGAAAGCGGCTCACTGTGAGTTTTATGCACAATGGAAACTGGCAAGGAGGAACAAAGTACCACCGATCACAAACAGAGCTGCGTCCATGAACGGGAAACGTGTTTCTTCAGAACCCTTACAGAACCAGCTGGGTCAGAGGACTCCTGCTCCTCTGACACCGATGCAGAAACTGCCTGCCCAGCAGCACTACCCAGCAAGCTGTCTAAACTCCACTTACCCCTCGGGCTCTTCCCATTTAACCGGTCCTACTGGTCAGACTTTCCCAAACCAAATGGACAGCATACTGGATCCCATTGTGCTCTCACAGTTAGGAAATGCTGCAAATCCGCCTCCTGTAGCTCCTCATGCTTCCTGTTATTCCGTCCCGATGAACAGTTCGCTTCAGCAGCAGAATTACCATTCGCAAGCAATGACCTCTTCAAGTGGTCACTTCTCCTCACAGATGGACACTGCGTCTCAAACCCAAGTGCCAAATACCTATAACGGAGACATGACCTATCCTCCTTTGCAGCATCAAACCAGTCCCTCGTGCCGCTTCGCACAGACCCGCCCGGACGTTACCCAGACGATGAACAATCCAGCCAAAATGGGCCATCCCAGTAACTCTTCCCCACCTTCCTACATTCAGCAACCAAAGACCAACTCCATACCTGTAGTCAAACGTACGGAGTGTGTCGTTAAGCTGGAGAGAAACCTCGATTTGGTTCCATCTCCAAACACGTCACAGCAAAGCAACCCTCCTGTAGCCATGAACTCTCAAACTTCTCAAGATGACACCAGCAATTCTGCACATGATGGCGACATCAAAAAGAGAAAGCGAAGCAGCAGAACAAAGTGGCCTGCTATCATCAAAGATGGCAAGTTCATTTGCTGTCGGTGCTTTAGGGGGTTTCACAGTCCTAAATCTCTCGGAGGACATTTATCTAAACGTGCTGTCTGCAAACCCTACGATGAAGCGGTTTTGTCTGCAGATCTTCCAAGTTCATTTCTTGAACTTCTGAACTCCCCTCACCCATCAGACACTCCGCAGTCCTCACCTTCTGCACAGGCCGGTTCCACTCAGGCTTGGCAGTCTCTCACTAAAGGGCCCCTCGACCCAAAATTGTTTCCCAATGTCACTTTTCTGAACACTAAAGGTTCTGTGTACAACAGTGACGGTAACCCAAGCAGTGAAGCCATACAACAGGATTCACCGAGTCTGGGTGAGTCAGTCGGTGCACGTCAACAGGCTTTTGCCGAATCCTCCGTCTCCTTCCCTCAAGACACCCAAAACAGTGTGATTCAGCATACCGGAAATATCAAAGACAAGCGCGGTCAGCATCAAATGAGTTATCCCCAGTCTTTACCAAGTGAAACTGGTTCCTCAGATCAACTTTTGTCTCGCTTGTTAAGTGAAAACCAAACTTCTGACTCCAGCTTCAGCAGCCCCACTAATCACATTGACAGAATCCTTCAAGCCGAAACACTAAACAAGATTAAGGAGATTAAAGAAAAGTCTACCATAACAAATGCGAGCGAATTATCCAATGACGGGCTTCTCGCTGCCATGGCTAGTCTTGCTCAAAACCTGGTGTCGGAAAAAAGCGTCAAGGAAAGGCTTCGCGAACAGATATTGGCTGGAGACTTCCAGAAAAGAAGTAGCTCATGCCAAGGTCAAGGTGTTGACAACTCTAATTTACAGAGTCCGATGATTGACGTTCCTCACCACACGACGCATGTAATTCAAAAGGCTCTTCAAGGTAACGAGCATGTCGTTGGAGGTGGGACTGACCTTGAACGTTTCGCCCTGGGTGGAAGTGTTGCACCTGACGAGACCTCGACACGGAGTCCCAGTGAGACACATGGTGCATTTAATAAACCACCAGCACAAGACGACGATGAAATCATGGAAATACTAAAAGCTCTGGAAAGATTGGATCTGGATAGGGAAATAAGAAACCATGACCAGACACCGACTCTGCCTCAGGAGACAGGAGGAGTAACGAAGGCCACAGAAGCTACATGCACTACTTCTTCTTCTGTGGTCCGCGGCTATTCCTGCGACAGTGACGGTTGTGGTTACAGAGCGATGACGAAAGATGCCCTCTTCAAACATCTCATGAAACAGCATAACTACACCGAGGACATGCTCAATCAGTGTCGCAAGGAACAGTTTAACTTTGCGCCATTTAATTGTCAACTGTGTCCCAAGACCTTCACACGAAACTCCAACCTCAGAACGCATTATCAGTCCGTGCACAATTATTCACACGAGCAGGTGGTCAAGATGGGGATTACACGGCAGTACAGTCGAAAATCCTTGGAGTCTGATCAGAGTCTTGGTACCACTTCGAGCAGCTCAGATTTGCTCAGTCTACCGGCACCGAAGGCGCCCTTTCCTGGACACCAGCAGCATGCTGAGACTGGTACCGGTGTCCCAGCTTTGAGACCTGGTGTTGCTAGCATTAAACCAGAATTCAGTGGTCAACCTTTTAAACCGCAGCTACCTGTTGACTCTGGTATCCCCGCCAGTGTACAGAGAGCAGACGCGACTCCGCGTCAGCTCCAGTGTCGGGCGACTATGCACCCATCGGTGATCAAAGCTGTTCCTTCCTTGCTAACCTCCTCCAGTGCGGCGCAGCAGTTAAAGCGACCAAATGGGTTCATGCAGGGTTCGCTTGCACCTCCTCAGCCTACCCACGGAATGTCCCCTGGGGATCTGTTGCCTTCAAGTGTGCACTCCGTGGCCCAGACCCCTTCAGTCCCGGCGCAGGTTGGTTGCCTGTCCCCAGATAAGAAGCCCAAACTGGGAAGACCCAAAATGCAAAAACAAAAGGAAGTGACAAAGAAGACTAAGGAGAAAAAGACGGACGTGGATGATGTTTTTAGCCCCTATCGGCCCTACCGCTGCGTCCATCAGGGCTGTGTGGCTGCCTTTACAATTCAGCACAATTTGATTCTTCACTACAAAGCTGTCCATCAGTCTGAACTCCCCACGTTTGCAGTTAACGAAGAGGAGGAACAAATGGAGGAGGAGGAGGAGGAGAAGAATAATGAAAACGAAGAAGAGAACGACATGCCTGATGGCGAGGTCAGTGAGGTAATGGAGTTTCGTTGTCAAGTCAAAGACTGCTCTCGAATATTCCAGGCTGTGACGGACCTGCTGCAGCACTACCTTCAGCTCCACAAACTGAGCCTCGACAAAGCAGGTGTGATGATGTCTAATATGAACCTGGGCAGGTTTCAGTGTGACCAGCCAGATTGCGTGGTCACCTTCACTGGATTCTGGAAATACGTTAACCACATCGACACCGAACACAAGAAGGTCAAACTCTCTCGAGCTGAGCCTGTTGACGGAATGTTCCAGTGTGAGGTCGAGGGTTGTAGCTGTGTTTATACCACGAGGTCAAACTTATTGCGGCACATCATGAAGAAACACCACGACCTTTACAAACTCCGCCTGCTGAACTCGAGAGGTGTCAGACTTGGCCGTCCTCCGAAGAACAGTTTGGTCTCCGTCGAGAAGGAGAACAGAGAAATTAATAAGAAGCCTGTTCAGAAGGGGGGTGAGAAAAAGAGAAGGAAACAAAAGAACCTCTGGACAAAATACGGGAACCCCATTTTGAAAACGAAGGAGGAGGCCTCTGCCATGTGCACCAAGAGGACTCAGTTCCAGTACCCTTGCATGATTAAAGGCTGCGAGACGGTCAATGACTCCGAGCGAAATCTCATGAAGCATTATGCCCAGCATGGTCTGCCTAAACAATACCTGGAGGAGCAGAGGAGCAACTACATCTTCTGCAAGAAAATGTCCCGCTCCAAGTACAAACGAATCACGTCGAGGAGTGATGACACGGACAAGTCCGATGACAGCTCCATCGAGGGATCCGAGAACGAGGAGGCTGTGGACACCGGGCCCAGCGAATCGGAGTTCTCAAAGCTGACGTCCGAGAAGGAGAGCACTGAGGACACTGAAGTTTCAGACACTAAATTGTCCAGTGACCTGAGCTCTGATATCTCTGTGGTGGTGAAGCGAAAGAGAGGTCGTCCACGTAAGGGGGAACGTGTCAAACACTTGCAGTTGGCACGCAAGAGAATGACGAGGTTAAGAGCGGCACAGGCTCCCTCGGCGGTCACCTGCGCGACCGTCAATTCCGACTCCGCCTCGTCCGGCGCCACGCTGCCACAGGAGCAAAACGCGACCCTGAGCTCTTTCAAGCCGTTGGGCTTCGAGGTTTCCTTCCTCAAGTTCCTGGAGGAATCGAGGCAGTCCACGGGAAAGCAGACGACTTCTTTACCGGATGTACACCCACACAAGAAATACCCCACCGTGCACCTGAAGACTGCCTCAGTGGTGTGCAGCAGGATCAATCCTGAACATCACTGCCGAGATGTACTGAAACTGGTCGAGTTTAAGAACCCGCAAAAGCTGACTTCTCTTAGCAAGGTGACGTTCGAGGTGCACAGAGGGTTCTCGAATGTTTTTGATCTCTTGCTCAAGCAGCTGCATGACATGCGACCTGCAGTGGTCATTCAAAAAGAGGGCGTGTCCAGTGTTACAGGGTAGTTCTCAGGATGGAGAGCTGGATCAGTAGCTCCAGTGTTGCTGTTTTTGGGATGTTAAATGATTTCAGCGGGTTATTGACTGATGTTTTCGAAGCCCTCGACACTGAACGCTCCTGTTAACATCTGCTAATTCCTCGACAGGACTGTGTATTAAACCTGTTCTTTAAGTTGTTAATTAAACAGTTAATGATGATGATGATGATGATGATGATATACCTCTTACGCATGCCCTTAAAGTTATCCGGCACATGTGGTCGATGTTGGAAACGAACCCTTAGAGGAAGATTTTAATTGTTGCGGCTCCCTGTAGGAATTTTAAAATGACCTAGCTTCTGTTGCGGTTGGACTGATGATCCTGTAGTGCGGTGGTGAACTGTAGATGGTAACCATTTTAGTCTTGTTCAATATTGCATTGTAAATTTTGAACGTCTATAGCGTTGTCTGTGTGTGCACATACTGACTCTCCGGATAATTTACTGCCACCAGCAGTCTGTACCTTCAACAACAGAGACCAATTTATTACAGCTTGCATTTTCTACCTCTGTGTGCTTGTGTGTGGGTTTTTTTTCCCCGCTCGGACGAGTCATGGTTCCTCTTGAATCACCAAGCGTTTAGTCTTTTTATTTTTATAGAAGAGCACTTCATACAGACTGATTAGAAGGCTTTTGGTTTATTGCCGTATTACAGGAGCATTTCACTGGTGCACAGTGATACGTAGACTTTTGTGTATTATAAAATCATACAAAAAATAAAATCCTTAAGCACTGTTTCTTGAGAATTCGTTGGACCCTTGCGTGTACTCTACACGTACAGTAGCAGTCAAAGGTTTGGACCCTCGTTAGTATGGATGAGTAGGTGTGTCCAAACTTCTGACTATTGCTGTATGTATGCGGACGTGTACACATGGCCAAAAAAAACCCAAAAACCTAACCCTGTTTGGGTTTAAATAAATAAATAAGCCACTGAGTGGTTAATTACCGCAGTGATTAATGAGTTTCAGCTGCAGCACTTGACTGTGGGTGGTAGAGGAGAGAAACCGGACTTGCTTGAAGACGTTTCACCTCTCATCCGAAAGGCAGTTCTGTCTGGCTAATAGGGAGTATCAGGTATTTATCCTCTCCTGGATGAAAAGCTCATCTAAGGTGTGGTTGAGTCATCCTGTTGGTGTGGGTCACTGGAAGCTGGGTGTGAATGGCCTCGAGAGTCGTGTTTATGAGATACGTTGCCTTGCACTTATGGTCAGTTTCCCATGGTGGGACACGTGTCATTCTTACGTAAGTTTGTATGTACACCATATGGTCACTGCTATCAAAAATCAGGTCGATACATTCCCTTATTCTCTTCAGGATGGGGCACTGCTCCACGTGTGAGCCCATTGATACAAGCCGTCACTAAAACATATCTGTAAGAAATAAAGCAGAATTTTCTATCAGAAAGATCTACAATAAAACACACGACAGTCATGAGATCCAGCTTCATTTAGTTCAGAAAACACAGATTTCTTTCGTGTTGGCTAAAACATATGAAAAACATGTTCAGCGAAAATTATTGCTAAGCATTAATTCGGTGTGAAGACGGATGTTTCACTGATATAGTCGACAACGCAATAAACAAAATATGATATCTGTGACAGGAATCAGCAAAACAATACGCTGTCTAATTGCGCCAGAAGCAAACAGCTTGTGTCTAAGCGATCTAGTTATTGTGGAATATCTGAAAACTGAAACTAACATTAAAACTAAGTAAAAATTAAACTTGAACTTGTCAATTCCCAAAATAAAAATACGTATGCACGTGTAAAATGAACTAAAACTAAACTGAAATAAAAAACACTGAAAAACGAAATAAATATAAAAACTCATGAAAATTTCAAAACCATAATAACTCTGTCATTTACTGCCTGTCTTTCCTGTGTGTGTGTGTGTGTGTGTGTGTTTCAGGGTTTCACAGTAACTGTAACACACATGTCTGAGGTGAAGAGAAAATGAACCAGCTGTGTTTTTGCTCTGAGTTCTGAGCTAATTTGCATGTTATGGATGATTAACGAATCAGATCGCAGCCTGAGAAAACAGAGACTCACCTGACCAATCAGATCTGATCGAGTCTAACTGCATGATCATCATCCAATCAACATACAAGATTCAAGTGTCTCTCTCTCTCTCTGTCTGTCAGATGTTCCAGACAGGAAGTTGTCATCAGAGGAAGAGGAAGCGAGGAGAGTAGCTGAGATGGGGAAGCCAGTCCTGGGAGAGCATTCAAAACTCGAAATTATCATCGAAGAGTCCTACGAGTTCAAGGCACACACACACACATGCACACAAACCTGTATTGTCATCAATACACAACTGAAGATGTATTATTAACACACTGAATACTTACCCTAGCAATATGTGTGTGTGTGTGTGTGTGTGTGTGTGTGTGTGTGTGTGTGTAGAACACAGTAGATAAGTTGATTAAGAAGACAAACCTGGCTCTGGTTGTTGGCACCAACTCATGGCGAGAGCAGTTCATGGAGGCCATTA
>JAODVO010000012.1:1691841-1702463 GCA_025400055.1 Notarius lentiginosus
CTGAGCTGAGCGCCCAGATTTATTAGTTTGGTCCTGCGTTTCCTTTCCTTCGTATAGAACATAACGTCTTTTCTTCTTCTCGCTTTCTTTCCATGACTGTAGTCGGTCTTTCACACACTCGCGTCCTCCATTTTTCTCCGCTGGTTCAAATTTGTATCCCACAATGCCTTGCGTGAACAGGGAAAGCCCACCATGTGATGCGATGCATGATGTAGTATCTTGTATCGGGTCATGGTGAAGCAGGAAAAAAATAGCGGAGAATTTAAGGCCACGTGGAGATAAATTCATTAATTGTTCTATTTAAAAAAATTAATAAAATTGGAAGTCTGTGATTCGGTAGCTTTTAGTCACTAAACAAAAATAATTGTGTGTCGGGAAAATTCTTTTTATGACCCATATTTGAAAAATCTGAAAGGCAGTACAGCTTTAATTGGTCGGTGTTGTGTGGTGATATTCATTACATGTCATTACACTGGGGATTTGTTGTAATTTTGATATGTTTCACAAGATCATTTGGGCTCCATAAAACCTTGCGCTTCTTTTGTTGTTCGGTATATTTTAACAAGAACTGTAGAAGCATCCCGAATGTTAATGTCTTATTTATTATGCCATATTAGCAAAAAAAGTAGTAATCTTTATATAAATCACCGCCTTTTCATTCAGGAATTAACTTCCTTTGTATAACCCCCCCCCAAAAAAAACTCCAATGTGTTTCAGCACCAGTGTTTAACAGTAGAACGTGTCCATGTTGTGTACTCTTTCGCCATCTAGGGACAAACTACAGTACTGCACCTATAATCCACATGTGTTCAGAACTTTCTACATGAACAGTTGAATATTACACACTCGACGAACTGACAGTTTATAATTTGATTGACGTTCTGTTCATCCAATCACGCAGGTTTCGTGTGCGGCGGAGGCGGAGCCTGAAGTGCTGGGTTTAGCGAAACAGTTCGGTCTCTCGAGGAACAGCCACATGGTGTTCGAGTTTGACGACAGGAAGGTGAAGAACAGGTGAACGCTCATCATCATCATGAAAAGTTACATCCGAATGGGTTTCCTTTTCAGACAGGATCCCAAGTAGAACGCTTTTAGGATGCTGAGAACTTTGTTGATGAACTCCTGGATTTAGCGTGTTTTTTCCTATCGTTACACCAAGTTCTTGGCGATTCTAATAAACCGGAAGCCGTATCACCATGGTAATATGTAGCAGTCCATTCAGATGTTTACTCGTCAACCTGTTTCTGTGTGTTTTTAAGCCTGACCATCGAGTTTGAGCTGAGGACGGAGGCCGATTCGGGTTTGGTGTTGTATATGGCCAGAATAAATCACGCCGACTTTGCTACGGTGCAGGTGAAGGAGGGAATGGCTCACCTGAGCTACGACCTCGGCAGCGGGAACACGTCTGTCAGCGTTCCACGCATCATCAATGACGGACACTGGCACAAGGTGCAGCATTAACATTACAGTGCACCAGGCTAAACTGGTAGCCATTATTTGTTTGCGACATTAGGTTATATTGGCTCTATAAAGAAGAAAACTTCACGCACTGAACATGTCGGAGCTGATTAACTGCATTTAGACGTTTGATCTTGTGTGTGTGTGTGTGTAGATTAAAATACGTAGGGATAAACAGAGAGGCATCCTGACGGTTGATAGCCGTTACATCAAACACACCGTGAGCCCGAAGAAAGCCGACATCCTGGATGTGGTGGGGAAGCTGTACGTGGGGGGTCTTCCTCTAAACTACACCACCAAGCGTATCGGACCGGTACTGCACACATACACACGCGGAGCAGTACATATTTTTGCAAAATATTTTTTTTAGCAAAAAAAATTTTTACTAAAATGCATTTCTGGAATAATTTTATATTGTCAATTTCTCTGTGCATCAAAGCATCATAACAATTAATTCCAAATAACTGAATTAATTACAAACATTCTCGCATTGCTGTGTGTGTGTAGGTGGTGTACAGCATTAACGGCTGTATCAGAAACTTCCAGATGACAAACGGGCCGCAGGACTTGGAGAATCCGAGCTCCAGCTACCGCGTCGGCTCGTGTTTCAACAGGACGCAGAGCGGCTCGTACTTCAGCGGTACAGGATACGCGAAAGCAGGTTAGAGCGAGCTGTGTTCCAAATCTCTCTCGCACACTAATAAAGAGTGCGTAAGAATAGCACGTCATCTTATAAAGCCACGGCTGCGTCTCAAACCACAATAACGTTTCTACAGTGAGCACCTACAGAGTCGGGAACGACGTGACGGTGGAGATGGAGTTCCGCACCAGCCGCAGCACCGGAGTTCTGCTCGGAATCAGCAGCCAGATAATGGACGGGTTCGGCATCGAACTCGTCAGTGGCAGGGTGAGAGAGGGAAAGACGGAAATGAAGGAGGAAAAATGACAGAATTTAAGAGTTAATTGTGTTCTCTTCCTGTCGATCTCCCCAGGTCCTCTTCCATGCTGATAACGGAGTGGGGCGTGTCACGGCCATCTCCGAGGGGGTGGAGCTTTGTGATGGACAGTGGCATTCCATTACCGCCCACAAACTGAAGCACCGCCTCGAACTGATTGTGGACGGCAAAAAATCCGAAGCTGCCAGTCCAGATGCTAGCTCCGCCTCTGCTGACACCAGTGACCCTATCTACGTGGGCGGATACCCTGGTGCGTCAATCAAACCGTTGCTACGGAGGTTAAAATGGTGTGGAAAAGCTTCGATTTTATTGTATGTTATAGACTGGGACACATGCTGGTCAAGAGCCAACACGAAACCGGTGCACAAAATTGGACAACCAAACGAAACAATGCACCACATGGAGCTTGTTACCGTGGAAACCATTGTGAACCGGCAACAGTAATGACGGGATAGATTTGCGAGTTTCTGCAAAATTAATACCTGCCCTTCATTTGTATTGATTTACGTACAGTCTGTGTTCCTGAAGTGAGTTTCAGGCAGGCGATATGTACATCAATTGATTTGCATGGACTCCGCCCACTAGACATAAACACCACAAAATTACATATTCATGTGGACGAACACGCAAAACAGAGGTGGGATTTTTCTCAGGTGAAAGTTAATCATTGATTTTGTGTTTCCCGTGTGTGTGTGTGTGTTTTACAGAGGACCTGAAGCAGTTTGGTCTGACCGTCAATACTCCGTTTAAAGGCTGCATGAGGAACATAAAGCTCATTAAAGCAGGAAAAGTTCTGGAGGTTCAGCTCAACAAAGCACTGGAGATCAAAGGAGTCCAGCCTCTCACCTGTCCTGCTGCCTAGATATACACACACACACTTATTTCACAACTTGTCCATCAGGAAGTGATTCAGCTCTGAAGAAACACCAAAGAAATATTTTATGCAGTCGAAGCAAACGAACCCAAACCCAATCAGCCAAATAAAACCATCCGAAGAAAACAGAAGCACAAAGAATTGTTCTCCAGTATTCTTTATGCATCCTTATTTTTCTTTTTCTCTTTTATTTTTTGTAATCCCACACTTGGCCTCCATGTTGCAGTGCTTTTTAATTAAACGCACGTCTCATAACTTGCTAATGTGCCTAATGATGAATGCAGCCCAGTGTGAAATCTGTTGTTCACTGATTATTATTACTAGCAGTAATTTTGGACGAGGTTTGTGGAGCTATAGGCACAACCTTGTTCCAACACTTCAGCGGATTTGTACTTTACCTGACTATCAATAAACTTACTGTTTGTGCTTTTACTTTTCATTTCATTTACACATTTTAAGATCATGACACACTCCATCATATTTCTGTGCATTTATTTTTTATCAGCTGGATATAAAACTTACAGAGCTGGACAAAGAACCCAACTTCATTACTTAAGTCAAAGTACAGACCCCACTGATCAAATGTGACTCCGATACAAGGTGAAAGTTCTCCAGTCAAATTTTTACTGAAGTACTTGCTTTTAAAAACACTTAAGTATTAAAAGTACATTTTCTGTCAACGCATCGTTGTATTATTGCCACAACACTTACAAAACCTAACACCTCTGAAACAACCGACCGGATTTACAAAATGAACACGGTGGTTTAATGTTAAGCTAGCTAGACATGCTAGCAAACTCTTTTCAAACTCAAAATCATATTGGGTAGCTAACGCTACTAGAAAACAGATTTCTACATTCTGTTTATTTGGCAAGATTACGCTCAAACATTTCTGAAAGCACTTCAGATAAGTTAACATTATTCATGTTAGCGTAACTCCGTTTTTACATGCTAGCTAATAGTGTCCACGTGAACTAGCTATGTGTTAACGTTAGCCGTAGACAAGGCGATGGCAACTTGGCAGGCAAATCCATAGAAAGTCATGTGACTAACCAGACTGCATAGCAACGTTATCGCTAGCTCTAAAAGCACAGACAACTTCACTGCAAGCTTTCTCTTGGAATAAAACGTCTTCACACCTCAATATGCTTCCGCAGGTTGGATGGCGAGTTTTTGTAGGCTGTGATGTGGTGCGTTTTAGACAAACAAAGCAAACATTTAAAATGAAATTAATCTTTAATCCTTTCAGAAAACTGAAACATGGGCCATGGGTGCGTGCATTCCTCAGAAGAACCATCTCCTTCCATTCTGCCATCAACTGATCTTACTTTACTTTACTTTATCCATCCACTTCTACCTCTAGGGTGTCATGGGGAGTTGGAGATGTCAGTCCTTTGCTAGCTGCAAGGCCTGCTGCAGTGTCATTCCATGGTTCCGAAGAATGTCTCCGACTCCGTCTATCCATCTGCGGCGGGGCCTTCCTCTGGCTCTGTGGCCAGAGTACCTGGTGTTATAGGCCTGCAGGGCTGGATGGTTGGGTGGTGTTCTCATCAAGTGCCCGAACCATCTGAGCTGCTGCTGTGCTATATGCTGGCTGATAGGAGTGGCACTGACCATCTTCCTTATTTCTTCATTCCTGATCTTATCCATTCTGGTTTTTCCGGCTGCTCTCCAGAGGCATCACATCTCGCATACTGTGAGTTTTCTCTGCCGGGCCTTGTTTAGAGTCCATGTCTGGCATTGGTAGGTGAGAGTGGGGATGAAGATAGTGTTAATCAGACTGGCTTTGGTTTCCATTGGTATGTTTGGGTGCTTCAGGAGGGGTGCCAGTTGGTAGCTGACTGTGTTTGCTTTTTGTGTTCTAATTTCTATTTATCTGTCAAGCTTCCCATCTTCTATGAAGATGCTCCCTAGGTACTTAAACTCTGTGGTTTGCTTGAGCCGCTGTCCATTGATGGTGATATTTAGTTCTTTGGAAGTGCGCCCTACTGACATGACCTCAGTCTTTTCTACGCTGATCTTCATTGCCTGCTGCTTTCAACTGCTGGTTTAATCTGTCCATGTGTTTTTGCAGCAGCTCTTTGTCCTCGTTCATAATGCTTTGGCCATCAGCAAACAGTAGTTCATTCAGTGCCTGGGGATCTGTATTGGCATCTTTGGTGATGTTGTCCATATGAAAAGTAATGGTGACAGCACACAGCCCTGTATCACTCTGGTCCTCACTTTAAACTAGTCTGTGAGTCCGCATGTGGTCCGCACTGCACTTTGACTGTTGTTGTAAATTGCGCTGTTGTCAAGGAGTTGTCTTTTCACACCATACCGTTCCAATGTCCCCCAAAGCTTGTTTCTGTCCACTCTATCGAATGCCTTCTCTTGATCTACGAAGACCAGATGTAGTTGTTCTTGGTACTCACAAGTTCTTTCACAGAGTTGTTGAAGGGTGAATACTGCATCTGTGCAGCCTCTACCTTTTCTAAAGCCAAACTGGGCTTCACTCAGTTGTGGGTCCACTATTGCGCTAGTATGCTGTTCTAGGACCTTAGCATAGATATATCCCATGTGACTGAGAAGGAAAATACCTCTATAGGTACCACAGTCTTTCTTACTCCCTTTCTTCTTCCATATGGGGACTACTATTGCTCTCTGCCAGTCATCTGGAGCACATCTCTCCTCCCATGCCTTCTGGAATATGTTTGTAAGCCACTTGATGGCAATGTCTCCACAGGCACTGATGGCCTCTGTGGTGATTCCATCAACTCCTGCAGCCTTGTTCTTCAGACTTTGCTTGACTGCTTTCCAGACTTCTTCCAGGATGTTTGGTTCTGTTTGGTCTGGGTATCTGGGGCTGAAGTGTGAGTTGATGTTGTTTTCTACATTGGGGTTAAGTAGAACTCTGAAGTAGTTCTCCCATCTCTGTCTGATTTTGGCCTCCTCATACAGAAGGTTTCCATCATGGTTGTTTATTACAGAGGTGGGGTTGTATGATTCCTCTCAGAGTCTCATAGCTTTGACGCTCCTGAAGAACTCTCGTGGTGACCTTTTGCACAACTCATTTGGCTCCCTACTGTAGGTGTTCCCGGAGGCATTCTTTGCATCCCTCACTCCTCACCGGTGGTGGATGATGGACATTAAACTAGATAGTGAGTGAGTGCTCTCTTGCTGTTTGATCTTGCGAGTCTATACTTCACATAGTCCTCCTCTGACTGTGACTTGACCCATGTCTTGTATAGCCTCTTCTTTTCTTTTACTGCCTCCTTCACATTGTCATTCCACCATATTTTGGTCTTTCTCTTTCCTTTACTGGGTTTCTTTGTCCCACATGTTTTCTTAATGGCATCAAGAAGGGTGTCTCTGAAGGTGCACCATGCTTCCTCTGCTGTCATCTGGCTGGTGTCCACCTGTTCCAGTTCTTCTGTAACTGTTCTCTGGGTATCTTCTTGAGCTTCCTCACTCCTCTGGAGTTTGCATAGGTTGATTTGTGGATCTAACATCACTCTCCTTTTCTGTAGCCCTTTTACCTATCCAGCTGTCCACACCACAACAGCTCGATGGTCTGAGTCAAGACTAGCATTTGGAATTTCCCTGATGTCATGTACTGTAATCCTCTTTGATGTTCTCATTAGGATATAGTCTATCTGGGATGATATTCTCAAGTCGTTCCAATTATACCATGTTTATCTGTGGCTGGGATTGTGTTGGAAGAAAGTATTTGTGATGAAGAGCTTATGTTCTGCACAAAGGCTCAGAAGTTGGTGCCTGTTGTAGTTGCACTGTGCATTGGGGTCACTGTAGGGACCCAAATATGCTGTCTAGGGTCTCCTTCTTTTTCCTGCCATTTAAGTCACCCATCACAACAACATCCTCTTTGTCTGGTACTTGGCCAAGGTTTTCTGATAGTTGTTCAAAGAAATCATCCTTTTCCTCATCTGTGTATTGTGGTGGAAAATAACATTCAATCGATTAATAGGTGTCAACAGCAATGAGGTTTATTAAAAGATAGAACAGTCGAGAAAGTAAGAGAAATGAGAGAGAGTAAATGCAATGAGCACTCGAGACCTCTCTCTGCCTATTTGTCCCATGACGCTGGTATTTATATCTTCTTGGTTGTGCAAGCCGATGTCTCAGTCCCTGTTTCAGAACTAGTTTCGACCAGTTTCTGTTTTGGGTGTGTGCTTTCTATCTGTCGCATTCCGTTATCTGCAGACAGCCTTCTGCTGCAGAGAACATTTTATTCTCTGCCCTAAGTGCAGAGTTTGCACAGTTATCTGTCTAGTTTCAGAGAAACATATTTGTGTCAGGGTCAATAGGCAGAAATCTGCTCATATGTGCAGTTTGTAATGCACAGTGGAAATTTGGAGACAGTTTATAGTGATGATTAATACATGAATCACACAGATCATAATATTTTACGGATTATAATGTTTTCCTTCACACTAGCCATCACGATTTGGCCCTTGTCAAAGTCTATCAGATCCTTATGCTTGCCCATCTTTTCTGCTTCCAGCACATCAACTTTTGAGAACTGACTTTTCCTAATGTATCCCATTGTCGAGAGGCAGAAAAATATCCAAGGATCACTGTTGGTGAATTATAAGAAACTATAAAATTGTGGGGTTTCCAAGTCTCCAAAACTGCCATCAGATACCACCTCCATGCCAACTGATTATTTGGAAGGTATGCCAGGAAAAAAGAGCCTTTTCTGTCAGTTAACCACAAATGTATGTTTGTGAAATGCTACTACAACTTTGACTGGAACTGTGGTCTGATGTGACAAAAATGGAGCTTTTTGGAAATAAAGGATGGCTGGAATGAAAATAATCCTATGCCAACTGTAAAATATGGTCGAAGTTCTGTGATGTTTTAGAGGCTGTTTTTCCTCCAAAGACCCTGGAAACCTTGTTAGGGTACATGGCATTACTGCCACCTTCTCTGGGCCTGAGCTGTTTTACAATGGACTGAGGCAACATGGAAATTTGTCCCGAGGTCTGACAAATCAAAATTAGAAGTTATTTTTAGAAATCATGGACAAGAAGTCCTGCAGTCTAAAGAGGAGAGGGACTATCTGGCTTATCAGTGCACAGTTCAAAAGCCAGCATCTATGATGGTATGAGGGCACATTAGTGCACATGACATTGGTAGTTTGTACATCTGGAAAGGCATTATTAATGCTGCATGATCTACACGTTTCAGAGCAATAGGCTGCCATCCAGACAAAATCTTTGTTAGGAAAGGCCTTCCTTCTTTCAGCAAGACAATGGCAAACTGCTTTCTGGACATATTAAAACTGCATGGCTCCATAGTACAAGAGTCTATGTGTTAAACTGGCCTGCCAGCAGTCCAGATCTGACTCCCATTTAAAACATTTTGGCCCATTATGAAGTGCAAAATATGACAAAGGAGACCCCGAACTGTTGAGCAACTGAAACTTGTATATCAGGCAAGAATGAGACATTTCTCTTTCAAAACTACAGCATTTGGTCTCTTCAGTTTCCAAACATTTACAGAGTGTTGAGTATATATGCCAAGTATATTTCCACATTTTGTCTTTCTCCACACCGTGTTTATATAAAGTAACTAATGGCAAACGCTTATCAGGTGTATTAGTGCAGCACAGGTAAGAACAGGGAAATATGGAGTGGATTACATGGAACACAAATGCTCAGAACAGGACTTGGAAGTTCCGGGCTGTATCATGACAGAGGCATGATAATTATGCACACAGTAGAGGGCAAGTGATGTTTTTCCTGCAGGACACTGATGTCTGAAGTTACGCGTGTTTGAAGCAATACTAGTGTTTGTTGGTACACCTTTTCAAAAAAAAAAATTTTTTTTGTGCGTGCTTTCCCCCCCTTTTTTTTTGTGAGGTGGTGGTGATAAATCAGTGTGGGCTCGCCAGCTATCCGGCCATAGGCCACGTCTGCAACAACGGATTTAGAATATGAGTATTTACTGAGACTGTTATAATAAACTCTATAGGCTGTATTCAGAGTTTGTATTTAAGTCCAAAAATTATGTCAGTATTTACAAGGTGCTCCCAAGTGGCACAACAGAAAAGCATGGTGGATGACAAATGAAATTAGTTAAATATATTTTGTTTTTGTTCATCCATTTTCATATTTTCTTCACTTTTTCATTTTAAGTTCATATTATTTTAAAGGCACTACTGTCATTGTTATGCAGTGGCCCCTCTGAGAGACATGGCTCTGGATTATAACAGTGGTTACCAGGGTTATAAGGGCTGATCTGTGATGCACAATATTCTGGAGCAAATTTTTAAAATGTATACAGTTAATGAATATAGCATTCATTCATTGAAACTTGCTAAGGGAAATTTGCTTTGCCCTCTTGGCTAAGATATTAATAAATAATACAAATAAGAATGAAATATCTTCTGCTCTCTTCTTCTGTTTCCCTCTCTAGCTGGATGATGAGGTAGCTGGGGCTTATACAATATGTGAGAGTCAAGTTTTAATGCACTATGAATACCATGTTTTATATTCCTTCAGTCATCAAGTGCCTATACTCTACTTCAGAGCAACTACATTAGGTATGATGTTACCTTAATTGGATTATTATTATTATTATTATTATTATTATTATTATTATTATTATTATTATTATTATGGGATGGGTGGGGGATTATAAACTGATGTGCCGTAGGAATTTTCCAGTTGTCTGATAGCTTGATTTTTCCAGTTGTCTGATAGAGCTGTACTCTCACATTGTATAGATGGACAGCCCTTGTCCCTTCATGAGGTTTGGAGCAATATTCACCCAAACTACAAAGAAAGATTACTACAAAGACCTTGGGATACACTGACCCAACAGGTGACAGTCATCAGTACACCCACACTGTTTTATTAACTGTGTTAAGATTCTGAGTGTTCTGGGTCTATGTTTTCACAAAAGACCATATTTGCTTCTTTATGATGGTCTAAGCACAAAAAAAACCCCTACTTTTCCGGGTAAAAAGCTGGGCACACCACTGTTTGCCAACATTAAGGTAGTGGAATTGTTTGATCACACTGCATATGGCTTATTAACAAATTTGCAAACAAATACTTTGTTTTAGACCCTTACAATTAAAGGCAATAAAAACACTTCTACTACTACTAATAATAATAATAATAATTTGACTTTACTATTACTGCTACTATTAGTAGTAGTAGTGGTGGTGGTGGTAATAATAATTAGAAAAGTGCATTTCCTGAAGAAAATGCAGAGCATAACCACAGCAACCCCCTAGTGTTGCTAAGTGGTTAACAGGGCATTGAGGGTGGTTCCTAACTTGGGTAGTTGTAAGAGCATTTCAGCTCAGACATGTGGTATGTGGG
>JAODVO010000012.1:1720675-1731771 GCA_025400055.1 Notarius lentiginosus
CCCCCAACTGTAAACCTAGCTGTATAATAGGCAAGAAGCTGAGGGCTATAGAAGTGGAGATCAGTGCCATCCAATGCACCTTAAAGGCCTGGTTACTACTGGGACAGGAGACTGCCTGGGAAGACCAGGTCCTGGCATGGGAAGGACTTTGACTTTTTTGACTGGAGAGGAGGTTAAAACCGATAGTTGAGCCTCAGATCCAGGAACAGTACAGGGTCCGTCCAGGCTGAAGTACAATGTACCAGCTTTTTATTCTTGCTCAGATGATTGAGGGGGTGTGGGAGTTTGTCAATCCAGTCTACATGTGTTTTGTAGACTTGGAGAAGGCTTATGGCCGGGTTCCCTAAGGGATTCTGTGGGAGGTGCTTTGGAAGTATGGCATGCCAGGGTTGGTTCTGCGTTCCATTAGGTCCTTGTCCACTCAGAGTGAGAGCTGTGTTCATATGATCAGCAGACCCATTCAGTGTGACTGCTGGACTTCACCAAGGCTGCGCCTTGTCTCCACTCCTGTTCATGATTTTCAACAGGCTAGCCAGTTGGGGAGAGGGTTGACCCAGGACTCACTGGAGAGATAATATCTCCAAGCTGGCCTGGGAGCAACTGGGTATCCCCTAAGAGCAACATATGCTGTTCACAAAGTGATCTGACCAGACAGCTAACACTGATTTATGACCCATTTTAACACTCTTAACTGTACTACAAATTTTTGAAAACTTTTACAATATCATTCTGACTGATACATTGGTATTTATAAATATTAATGAATAAAATGAGTATGATTTTAATTCAAATGTATTTTTTTTATTTTTTTAGTTCTCACCTGTTTCCCAGCTCTTTGTGCTGCGGCTGTGACGGTGTCGTGACCTTTGTGAATATCCAACATACACAAATAACAGATGAAGGTTTGATCAGTACGGCAGTAGATCTCCATCAATTTTTCATGTTCAGTGCAGATCTTCTCTTGGAGTTTTGCTGAGGCTGCGGTTAGTGTGTGTTTCTTAAAAGCAGGAAACACATAGTGAGGTTTCAGATGAGTTTCACAAAATGAAGCCACACACATCAGACAGGACTTGACGGCTTTGTGTTTTCTCCCGGTGCACAAATCACACTCCACATCTCCAGGTCCAGCGTAACAGTGAGCAGGAGAAGCAGCTTGGAGTTCAATCTTCTTCTTCAGTTTCTCCACCACTTCATCCAGCATGTTGTTTCTGCGTAGAACAGGCCTTGTAGTGAAAGTGTCTCTGCACTGAGGACAGCTGTAGACGCCCTTCTGATCCTCCTGATCCCAGCAGCCATTAATACACACCTTACAGAAACTGTGACCACAGGGGATAGTCACCGGATCCTTCAGGAGATCCAGACACACTGGACACATGAACTGGTCCTGAGCTACTGAAATACTGGCCTCGGCCATTTTCCTGAAATCGCAGACTGACAGAGAGAGACAGAGGTCAGTTTTGTTTCCTTTGAAATGAAGTGTTACCTCCCTGTACTGTGTGTGTGAAAGAGTGATCGAGAGAGAGGAGGAGCACAAACACAGAGAGGTCATGAACACTCCTCTATTCACCATTTTCTCTCCCTTCAGTGCAGAAATATAACCCATGTAGCCGCACTGATTAGGATTAATTTCATGAGATTTAATGAAAGTTGAAAATAATTGATTCAGTGGACTTAATTAAAGTGTCAAAAAATCTAATAAAAAAATCATTTCGGAAAATCTGGAAATCCAACACTCTTTACCTCGATGGTTTGAAAACAAGCACAATCCATCTCTTTTGTTTTCTCTGTCAAAACACACACTTCTGACCTTCACTAATTCACACATTCCCTCCTCTTTCTTGTCAAATTCAGGAAGAAACTTTCTGTCCAGGAAATGCAGCAGAGAACGTCATGATATTAATGAATCTGCAGCCAGAAAGATAAAGGTTTAGATGGTTAAAGATAAATAGGAGATAAGACAGTTTTCCAGAAGCTGCTGTGTTTCTGTGTGTTCTTTTGCAGATGTCACCTTTATTTTCTGATTCTTGAGGCTGATGAATGGTTCTGCTGTGTTACTCTTCCTCTGTCCCCATGCTCCATGGTCCTGATTTGAATCGTATCTCATCTAGTTGTATCTGCTAATTCTCATCGAGATCAAGACTTGCTGCTGTTTTTCTTGATTTTATTCACACTTATGCTGCCCAATCAGCTGGTATTTCTGGGGGTGCATCTACATTGTTTTCATTCATAAATCCTTCTTATTTTATTTATTTATTTTTTCATTTTTTGCTGATCAGGTGACTGAAGCGAATTCTTTCTGTAGCCATTGTATGACTGAAGAGTGGCCTTCTTTATTCATTTAAAGTGGATGTGTATGGAGTCAATTCCCTTCAGTTTCATCCAGGTGCCTCTATTTTACCTGTATTACACTCACAACAACATGGCAGCACATTATTTAAATGTTTTACTTCATGAATCTTTTTTTTTTTTCAAAATAAACACATTTCAAAAATAGTTGGGACAGTAAAGCATTTCCCACTTTATAATGTTCCCATTCATTCTCACAACATTTAAAATATATTTCGGGACTGAAGACACCAATTGATGAAGTGTTTCATGTGTTATTTTGTCCCATTCTTCCTGCAAACAGGTCTTAAGGTGTGCAACAGTACAGGGACAGAGGGGACACAGCCACTTCTTCCACAGCCATGCCTTTGTAATGTGTACAGAATGTGGTTTTGCATTGTCTTATTGAAATCTCTCTGAAAAAGATTGTTGGGAACAGTCTGCATGGTCCTTTTGCCTTTGGGCTGGAGCACATGGCATCCATTTCTTCCAAAAAAAGACTTGGAATACTGAGTCCTCTGACAATAATACATGTTTCCACTGTGTGATGGTCCATCCCAGATGCCTCTGAGCCCACAGAAGTTGACAGTGCTTCTGGACACAGTTGACATAAGGTTTCTTGGGGCAATGAGAGCGTGGTCGAGTGTGGAACTTTTATTCCATGCAGCTCATCATAATCCTATGGCTGGGCATTTAGCTCAGGATAAGACACAAAATTGTCTCATGGTCTGCTTCTATTGGCCAGGGATTTGCACAGAAGGTATGCAGCTTGTCATGAATGTCAGCTGGTAAAGCCAGTGGCCACACCAAAAGTGCCATTGCGCTCCTAATTTTGATCAAGATCCACTTCAAGAGAATTGGTATGGATCTTTTCGGGCCATTAGATTGATCTGCGTGAGGGTATCGATTTGTGTTAGTGATAGTGGATTATGCAATGCAGTACCTGGAAGCAGTGCCTCTTTGCAATATCTCTGCATGTAGTGTTGCAGAGTCTCAACTTTCATGTCATGTACACTGTGCAAACTGGGCAAATTGTTGGGGATTAAATCGATTCATACCAGGGTTTACCATACACAAATGGACAGGCTGATCACATGATTTAATCAAATGCTCAAAAAATGATTCATAAGTTCATTCATGGAGATGCTAGAAACTGGGATGAGTGGCTACACCCTCTGTTGTTTGCAGTGCATGAGGTCCTGAAAGCCTCCACCAGGTTTTCCATTTGAATTACTATATGGCCACAAGCCTCAGGGTATCTTGCACATCATTAGAGAAAATTGGGAGGAGGGACCTTCTCAAAGCAAGAATGAATTTCAGTCAGTTCTTGACCCAAGAGCAAAACTCCATGCATTGAATCACCTAATACAAGATAATTTGCAACAGGCATAAGAATGTCAATCCCACTTGTCCAACAGAGGGACACAACTCAGGGAATTTGCACTGGGAGATAAAGTCCTCATTTTACTACCCCTGTCAAGCTCAAAATTATTCACCAAGTAGCAAGGGTTCTTTAAGGTCACATGGCAAATTGGGGAAGTTGACTATGAGGTCAGGCACATGGATAGGGGAGTTGCATGTCTAATTCACCACCTCAGTCTCCTGAAACCATGGAGAGAGGAGGTTTCTGTGGCTCTGGTGACAGGAGTTCCTGAGAGGGCAGAGCTGGGACCAGAACTAAATTCAAAAAGTGTGGCCCAATTCACCCCAGTCCCCTGTGGAGACCACCTCTCACCCTCACAGAGAGCACAGGTTATCAGGTGGCAGGAGGAATTTTGCAATGTATTTTTGCCCCTTCCCAGTCAGACTGATCTCATAGAACACCGCATTGAGACTCCCCCTGGGGTGGTGATGCACAGCTGCCTGAACACAAGAAAAATTTAGTTCAGGATGAACTCAAGTCAATACTTGACATGGGTGTAATTGAGGAGTGGCACAGCGACTGGAGCAGCCTGGTGGTCTTAGTTCCAAGACTGACAGGTCAGTTCGGTTCTGGATAGATGATAGAAAAGTCAACACAGTTCCTAAATTTGATGCATATCCAATGCCTCATATTAATGAACTGCTCAATCAGTTATGTGCAGCCCACTTTTATTTGACACTGGATCTAACAAAGGGATATTGGCAGACCCCCTTCACTCCATTATCCTGGGAAAAAAACAGAATTTTCTACTCCATTTGTGTTACATGAAATTGTCACCCTTCCATTTGGGATGTTTGGGGCCCTAGCAATATTTCAGCATCTCATGGACAGAATCCTCCAGCCCCACAGTGCATGTGCCATTGCCTATTTAGACATTATCATTATTTATAGTCATGACTGGCAGCAGCAATTACAACATCTAAGAGCCATCCTGAGGTAGCTGAGGTGTACAGGACTCACAACAAACCCAAATAATTGTGCAATTAGGCGGGTGGAAGTATGGTATCTGGGCTTCCAATTGGGTCATGGGCAGGTGCGTCCCCAAATTGATAAGACTGCAGCAATTGTGGCCTGCCCAAGTCCTAAGACCAAAAAAGGGGGTGAGGCAGTTTATGGACCTGGCTAACTATTATAGGTGGTTCATGGCTAATTTTTTGGACATCACCAGCCCACTGGCTGACCTCGCTAAAAGGGGGAACCAGATCCAGTACACTGGATGGAGCCATGTAAAAGGTCTTTTGCTCAGGTTAAAGCAGTTTTGTGTGGAGGTGCACTGTTGCATTCTCCTGACTTTTCTCACCTTTTATTTTTTGCAGATTGACACATTGGACAGAGGGCTGAGGGCAATTTTGTTACAGGTGGTGGAGAAGAAGGAGCACCCTGTGCTGTCCATCAGCCACAAGCTCCCGATGTGAGAGAGTAAGTACAGCACCATTGAGAAGGAATATCTGGCTATCAAGTGGGTGGTCCTCACTCTCTGGTATTACCTGCTTGGATGTCCTTTCATTATCTGTTCTGACAATTCCCTGCTTCAGTGGTTCCTCCACATGAGGGTATTTAGCTCTTCAGCCCATCAACTTTAAGGTGGTCCACAGGCCAGGGGCACAAATGGTAATGGTGGATTACCTCTCCCACTAAGGGGGAGTCAGCTGCAGGCCGGATGACTCCCCGGCCTGAGTTGGGTGGCAGTGAGGATGTGGTTGAGCATCGGCTGTGAACAGCGAGGAGTCAGGTTGACCCAGCAGGGGACATGTGATGAGTTACACCTATGTCTATTTAGTGACTGTCTATTGATTCTATGTGTCTTTCAGATAGCCAGTCACAAGAGAGAGAGAGTCCTGTGTTCCCTAACATGTGGTTGTGCTTGTATGTGAGCAGTAAAGGCACTGAAAAGTGCATTGTGGGAAAAATAAAATGCACTTTCTTTGAACTGTCACACCTGTCTCCCAGTTACTCAATGCCCACGCTTAAAAGTTGTTACACTTCATTTTTGGACAGTAAAGGTTTTACTTCAGAAGGTGGACACACAATCTTCCAAAAATGGAAAAAAATGAAGGCTTATATTGGGCGGCACGGTGGTGTAGTGGTTAGCATTGTCACCTCACACCAAGAAGGTTCTGGGTTTGAGCCCAGTGGCCAATGGGTGCCTTTCTGTGTGGAGTTTGCATGTTCTCCCCATGTCTATGTGGGTTTCCTCCGGGTGCTCTGGTTTCCCCCACAGTCCAAAGACATGCAGGTTAGGCCAATTGGTGGCTCTAAACTGACTGTAGGTATGAATGTGAGTGTGAATGGTTGTTTTTTTCTTTGTGTCAGCCCTGCAATAATCTGGCGACTTGTCCAGGGTGCACTCCCCACTCAACCACAGTCAGCTGGGATAAGCTCCAGCTCACCCACACCCCTGCACAGGATAAGTGATTACAGATAATGGATGGATAGAGGCTTATATTCCTCAAAACTTGCTTCTTGACTATTACTTTAATTCTCTCCTCCCCAGTTTGTGATTTTCTCTCCAGCAAGTGGGTGCTCCAATTAAATTAAGTGGGTGTGAGATGACAGGAATTACAGATCATCTGCACAAACACATGGAAAAGGTGAAGTGGGTTGTTTGCATCAAGTCAAAGCCTCACTATTTTGCCACCCATGAGATGAATGAGCCATGGAATAAAGGTGGCAAATAAATGTGCTATTTGAATCTGAACTGCTCCCTCTCACTCACTCACTCCCCCCAAAAAAATCCCCAGTCATCACTGCACTCTCTATCTCAGTCTACCGGTCTACAGTTCAAAAAGAAATGTCTCTATGTAGCTTAGGACATCTTATAGCATGTGTCATAATACTGTAAATATTCCCATCACAGAATTCCTTGAGGCTCTTTTACAGATCTGAGAGAAAATTCCTCACTCTCCATCAAATGAAAATCTGGTCTGTATAATGGAGGAGACCAAAGTCCAGAAGCTAAAACCTACAGAAAGCAAATGAAATTTAATACACACTTGTGATGTCAGACACTCTGAGGATACAGCAATTATATCTACGAGTGTCAGAGTGCAGGCACTTACGGATGTATGTGCAGGGTAGAGCAAGGAGCAAACATGTCATGAAGGCAAATTGCAAAACAGGAAGCATGGTCAAAAGGCAGGCAAGGGAGAGTCAACAGACCAACTTTGGGTAAACTACAGCCCACGGGCCATATTCAGCCCGTTTGGCTTTTTTATCTGGCCCACCAAACATGTCCAAATTATGGTAAAAAACATTCATTTTCCCTTTTCCCTGCAATACCTGGTGTTTCCCACTAGATAGCGCACTCCAGCCACAATTGACCTTTGACCCCTTCTGTAAAAATGAGTGGACCAAAGAAAAGGAAAGTCGACAGTGAGTGCAGAGTGTTTAATAAGGAATGGACAACGAAATATTTTTTCACCGAAGTCCGATCAACGGCTGTATGTCTTATATGTCAGGAAACCGTTGCAGTTTTCAAAGAATACAATATCAGCCATCATTTTACTTCCAAGCACACCAACAATGCTAGCAAGCTGTTGGTGCAAGAGTGGGCTGCGACTACTCAGAAGTTGGCAGCCAATTTGCAGATGCAGCAAAAAAAAAATTTTCACCGACAAACTATGGTTCAAGAGTCAAGTACCAAGGCAAGTTTTTTGCTGGCATTCAAATTAGCAAAGACTAGCACAAGCCTTTCTCTGAAGGGGAGTTTTTGAAAGAATGCATGGTAGAGACAGCATGTCTCTTGTGTCCAGAGAGCAAAAACAAGTATGAAAAAATTAGTTTATCATGCAGGACAGTGACTCACCATGTGGAACTGATTGATGAAGATATAGCCAGCCAGGTAAACAAAAAGGCAGAGCCCTTTAAGTTATATTCACTGGCACTGGATGAAAGTAAGGACATAAAAGACACCGCTCAGCTCCTAATTTTTATCCGAGGGATTAATGACAATTTTGAGATAATGGAGGAATTTTTGACCATGGAATCCCTAAAGGGGAAAATGCAAGGAGAGGACTTGTATGACAGGGTGTCCAGGGTCATTGAGAGGCTGAAGCTACCTTGGTGTAAACTTGCCAATATCACCATGGATGGATCACCAAACTTAATTGGAAAAAAAACGTCAGGCTGCTAAAAAGAATCCAGGATAAAGTGAAAGAGGAAAATCCTGAGCAGGATGTAATTTTCCTTCACTGCATCATCCATCAGGAATCTCTATAAGTCTGTATTGCAGCTTAATCATGTTGAGAATCCAGTCTTAAAGCTTATTAACTTTATATGAGCAAGGGGACTTCAGTTTATTACATTCCTTGAGGAAACTGATGCTGATCACCAGGACTTGCTTTACCACTTTCGTGTCTGCTGGTTAAGTTTGGGGAAAGCATTTCAACGTGTGTGGGAGCTGAAAGAGGAGATCAGCTCATTTTTGGAATTAATTGGAAAATCCGGCGAGTTTCCTGAGCTGAGCGACACGGACTGGCTTTGTGACTTTGTGTTTGCAGTGGACATATTTTCACACATGAATGAGCTGAATGTGAAACTACAAGGGAAAGATTAGTTTGTGCATGAAATGTACACAAATGTGAGAGCCTTCAAATCCAAGATGACTTTATTCTTCAGACAAATTTCAAACAAATCATTTGCTCATTTTCCCACACTAGCCACACAGAAAGAGGCCACTTGTCACGTGAAGAAATACAGCAAATCACTGGACAACCTACACGGAGAATGCTGCCACCGGTTCTCTGATTTTGAAAAAATTGAGAGGTCATTTCAGCTGGTATCATGTCCCCTGTCACAAGACCCCGAAACAGCACCGCAGGAGCTGCAATTGGAACTGATCAATCTTCAATCTGACTCTGTTTTAAAGGAGAAGTTCAACTCTTAAACTGGATGACTTTTATGCTTCACTAAGCGAAACCACATTTCCAAACATTTGGAAGATGGCACAGAGGATGCTGGTGTTGTTTGGCTCTACCTAGGTCTGTAAGTAGATGTTCAGCATGATGAACATCAAAGCACATCACAGATCCCAGTTACCTGATGAACACCTTGGATCTGTCCTGAGAATTGCCACAACCAAACTAACACCAAACTTTGATGCACTGGCAAAAAAGGGAGACCAAGAACACTGTTCCCACTCAAATTGAATGTGAGTGTATTTACTTTATTATGAAAAAATGCATGAGAAAAATAATTCATGCAATAAACCATGCATAAATACATCTTACTATTCATGCTTAGGCTACCTGTTAAAGGCCAAAACCTTTTATGTAATGGCTTTAACATGCAATTTATATTAGCTCACACAAACACTTCATCCATCTGCTCCCGACCTGGCCCCTTTGTCAAATTTTAGAACCCAATGTGGCCCCCGGGTCAAAAAGTTTGCCCACCCCTGTGATAGACAAACAGGGCAAAAACAAGTAATATAAACAAAGAGAGATGGCAAGGGTCAGAAATACTAGAGTCAGACAGACATAGAAAGTCTTGGTATAGACTGGAAAACAGAATGATACTTCACATTGAAGGTGTGAGATAGAGGCTTAAGTAGTGTGGCTGATGAGTTGTGAATGAATGACAGCTGATTTCAATAAACCAGTGACAAAGGGCACTGTGCCCCTTGGGAGTTGTAGTTCTGAGTGGCCATGTTTGTAGTTTGGCTAGCACAGTCAGTCAGTCAGTCAGTCAGTCATTCTCAATGTCTTTACTGACAGAACCCCCCCAAGGAGCTCCGAAATTCTTCCTGAGGCATCCTCTTCCCCTAGGTACAGGTTTGTCATGGTGTTGAGCATGAAACTCTTGCTTAAGTAGAGGGTCCAGAATGTCCATGGCTCCCACCCAGATTTGTTCCTCAGGTCCATAGCCCTCCCGGTCTACCAGATATTCTACTTGACCTCCTCTTCTGTGTCTGGAATCAAGTATTCTGTTTACCTGGTAGATGGGCTCACCTTCTAGGCTTAGCAGTGGGTCATCTTGGACTGGCTCATTCTCAGCAAGAGGGCCCAGAATTGCAGGTTTCAGACAGGAAACATGAAACGTGGGTGATATCTGGCTGTGAGGGGGAAGTTCTACTCTGTACAAGATGTTGTTAATATGCCAAAGTACTTTAAATGGGCCAAGGTAAAGTGACTGTAACTTCTGACAGGTGTTGGGCTCCCTGAGGTTCCTTGTGGATTCCCATACTCTGTCACCTGGAGAGAAATCTGGGTTGTTGCTTCTGTGTTTATCTGCATATTCCTTGTATTTGGCGTTAACGGTTTCTATGCGTTGGTGTACCTCCTCCCATATGGCTTGGCTATGAGAGAACCAGTTCTCCAGTGCTTGTACTGGTGTGTCGTCCCAGGGGAACAGGGGTGGTTGGTAGCTGAGTAGGCACTGAAATGGTGTTAGTTGCGTTGCAGAGTCTTTGAGTGAATTCTGTACATACTCAGCCCATGGAAGGAATCGAGACCATTCCCTTGGTTCCTTCAGAAGATTCTTAAAAAGCACCTCCTGGTTCCACTTGGTAGATAGATTGGAGATGATACCTGGATGTGAGACTCACTGAAACTCCTAACCATTCCATAAAACAGGTCTATAAGCATGAGATAAAGTGGGGGCCCCAGTCACTGACTGTGTCCTCAGGTATGCCATAGTACCTGAACATCTGTTGGAAGAGCAGTTCAGCTGTTTGGAGTGCTGTGGGGATGCCAGGTAATGGGATGAGTTTCAGAGCCTTGGAAAATCTGTCAGTAGTCACCATGATGGTGGTGTTGCCCTGAGAGGGGGGTAGGTCTGTGATGAAATTGATGGCTAAATGGGACCAGGGTCTTTGAGGTATCAGGAGGGGACAAAGCTTACCAGATATACAGACTGTTTATAAGCACTGTTCGCCAGATGTGGAGCGGTTATTGCTGAAATGTCACCCCTATTACCTATCAAGGGAATTCACTGCTATGTTTTTGGCCGCTGTTTACATCCCCCCGTGAGCTAACCCCACAGCAGCACTCAGCAAACTCCATGACATCAGTGTGTTAGAGACGGCTCATCCCAACGCTGTTTTTATCATCGCCAGTGACTTTAATCAATCAGTGCAATTTATGGACTTTATTCCCTAAATATTATCAACATGTGGACAGCCCCACCTGTGATAAGAACACACTGGACCATGTTTACAGTAACATATGTGGTGCATACAGGGCCACACCCCGCCCCCACTTTGGACACTCAGACCGCTTCTCTTTGTTCCTGTATCCAGCCTACAGACAAAGACTAAAACAAACAAATCCTGCCACCAAACAAGTCAAACTCTGGAGCCCAGAGACTGAGAGCACCCTTCAGGACTGTTTTGCTTGGACAGACTGGGATG
>JAODVO010000012.1:1918212-1930628 GCA_025400055.1 Notarius lentiginosus
TCTCTCTCAGCTCTCTCTCCTCTCTCTCTCACTTGTGTCTCTCTCTCAGCTCTCTCTCCTCTCTCTCTCACTTGTGTGTCTCTCTCTCTCAGCTCTTTCTCTCTGATTCTCAGACCCTCCCAATCATTCAGAACTGTTGCCTTTTTTTTTTTTTTGGAGGTTTAAATTAAACTCGTCACCACGAAAGAACAGCAGCTTGTTTATTGAACATCCTCACTTTAGTCCGAATGGGTGTGTCGGCGTTTATTCAGTCAGTGAACCGTCTGTTCCTTGGCTTGTTGTGTGATCTGTTAATTCGGTGCAGTTGACGGCTGTTGAGGTCGTTTCATCATTAGTGACTCTGCAGGCCTTGTGTTTTCAGCGCTCTCAGATCTCCCAGCTGGAGCTAATCCAGAATAACCTGCAGCTCCGAGACCGAGAACCCAGTCAGAGCAGATCATCGTCCAGCTGAAGCATGGAAAGTGTGAAGAGCTTCATCGAGCCGTCCCGTCACCGATCGCTTAAGAACTAGTTCTGTTTATATCCGTTAATCCTCGTGTTGGAGAACTCTCTATAAAATTGGTCTTCAGGTCACATGTCTCGATCTTGTGTTGAAAGTTTGTTCAGACTCGACTGAGCATGAGGAGCTCTGTGCATGTTCCTGGGTAAAACTGAGCTGATCTGTGGATGCAGTATTTGGGTCAAACTAATACAAAACACTGTTAAAATGTAAAATGGTTCATTTCTACTTTGCCGTAAGATATTTATCCATATATTTACTGCTGTTTTACAGGGGAAAAAACATGTTGAAGTAGCCGATCTGTGCTTTCCGTCTTCACTTCTGCCTTGTTGTTGTTTGCTTTAAATGTACAGTTCTGAAGTCTGTTTGCTAGAGTAGAGGCCTAGTTGTAAGATCTTACCAACTTGATGCTTATTTTGTTCCCTTTGTAACGTCTCATGCAACCATTTCTTTATGAGTTATTGATTATAGGATTTTTGAATTCATGCTCTTAATTTGAACTCGCGTTTATTTTTTTTCTTATGTTGGTCAGTTATAAAACAACGGCTCTGAGGTTCTGAACGTACACCGAACGCTAAAATCGACACGTGATCCGTATTTACACCACCACGCTTCTCATCGCATAGCTTGCTAACTAGCTGGATTGCATTCTGGGACTTTAAATCCAGCTCCTGTTTCAGCGTCCACTCTGGATTTCTCGTTAATATGACATCGAATGGGAATCGAGTTTTGAGAAAAGGAGCTCTTGTTCATTTTATTTTCATTTATGCAAAACCTGAGTGTTTTGAGAATTTTCTCCTGGGGGACCCCATTGTAACGGCGCTAGCAGGAGCAAAAACAACAACAAGAATAGGAACAAAATGTCCACCTGGGAGATCAGTATATATTTTTTAAACAAATAACCTGGTGAGTGTATGTGGAATATGATTTTTCAAAAGCAACAGTAAAAAAAAAAAAAAAAGGCACGACCTTTGTAAAAGTTGCTGAGAAAAAACGACAAATTCTCTTCCTTGGTCACCTGAGATCCTGGGGTTGGAGCTTGGTGAACATGGGTGGGAATTATTTAAATGTTCAATCCACCAAAATGTTTGAGATATAATTGATGGCATTTAGCAGACGCTCTTATCCAGAGTAGCCTTGGGAGCAATTAGGGTTAGGTGCCTTGCTCAAGGGTCTTCAGCCATTCCTGTTGGTCCAGGGAATGAAACCGGTGACCTTTTGGTCCCAAAGTTGCTTCTCTAACCATGAGGCCATGGCTTCCTCATCTTGGGGGGGAAAGACTAATCTGACCACACCCATTTCCAAGCCAGTGTCTGAATAATAAATAAATAACCATGAAGAACTATTTTGTTCTAAGAAAGAACCAAGAGATAAATGTTAAACGCCTGACAGGTTCTAGATGTTAAGAAGAACATAATGTGCATTAATTCTGGATGCCCCGAGCTTCTAAAAAGCTTCTGGAGCGTTCTGATAAGAAGAAAACACTGCCATAGGATTCCTCCAGGGAGACAGGACCCCTCTCTCTCTCTTAATCTCCACTATGCTGCTGCTGTGTGATGAGTTTTTCATGGAGTCATCATCAAAAGCACAGAAGCACACACACACACTCTCCCTCTGTGTGTGTGTGTGAGGGAGAGATAAAGAACAGAAGACAGGAGCAAGCTCAGCTTGTGATCTGTGGTGTGTGGGTGGAAGTTGTGGTGAGTTCTGAGATCCTTTTGTTTGTGTTGAATCCACCGACACGCTATCCGTCTGCTGAGAGACGCCTAGAAATAAGAGGAAACCCTGACGTGTTTCAACCAGTTTATACTTGCTTTTTATTGCTAATTACACTTTGCTGCTCATTTGCTTTCATTCAGCGCTGTTAAATACAGCTGTGGTGGTCCAGGGTAACATGAGGAGTGTGTATCCATGCTCTTCGCTGTTTGAGCAGTAGGAAGAACGTTTCCACACGTGCATGAGCACACACACACACACACACACACACATGGAGCTTGGGGTTATTAAAGAAACGCAACTTGTTAAGTCAGCATGAAGTCATCTACATATTGAAATTGTACGAAGTGCTTAGAAGGCCTGATGTTTTTGCATCGCCATAAATTCTCTTTAAAAAGCATAATTCCTGAAGGGTTTTTTTTTTTGGTGCTAAATCAGTCACAGCTGGTCCTGCATTAGATTAACTTATGGAGTCAAAACAGGAAAATATCTTCCCATGCCAACTTCTGACTTGAAAGTAAACCTGTATTATGGTGTCTGGCATGACGTGCTAGCATTGTCGTCTTGGTGAATAATCCCACAATCCAAAAAACAGTCCGTAGTGTACAAAATGACATCGTTGTTTTGTTTTGTTTTTCCCCCCTCAAGCTTGTGCTACACTTACAATCATGTCGCGCACCCACGCTCGTTGAAAAAAAACTCTCCAGGCTGGCTCTTGTTGCCTAGGCAACGCATAAGCATTCTGTCGAAGTCGTTCCCGGAACCCCCGCTAATTTTACTTTCTCTAACAAATTAGAGAATCGATACAGACAGCAGAACACACTCACGCTCCACTAAAAACCGTTCTCGATCCAGGAGACGAGTGATGGTGGGGGTGTGAAAGAGAAGGAGATCGAGCGAGGCGAGGATGAAGAGATGATGCAGAATAAAAAAAAAAATTAAGTTCAATCAAGAGCATGATGACTGTTAGGAAGTATGGATTTGTAGACAGGAACGAAGCTCTTTTTTTTTTTCCAGCGTCGTGTGAGTGAGGAACCTTCAGATAAATCAATGGACTGCTCATTTTTGCTCAAGAGGAGGAAAAAGTGTAGGGTAGAACACAAAAAGTTCGGTCTGAATTCCAGCAAGGACACGCGTGGCTGCAATCGAACCTTTCGTTCATGCTAGAACGTGACGAGTCGCTTGTCTCAAGTTTCTCATTCTGATGCCCAACACTAGCAGCTATATACAACTTCGAGCTATACAAACTAACGAGCTAAACAAATTAAATAATGAAACGTGCTGTTATGTGCTTGGCTAGGTTCTCAGATTAGATTAGCAAAGCAAGCTAACTGTACTTGCGACATACACCAACCATCTCTGCTATTTCCTTGCAAGCTTCTTCGTCATGTCGCTATATTTCTGTCATTTATTAAAAGGTTCGAAATGATGTCAAGAAACTACGCTTATAAGGTTTTTCTTTAATTTTTTTGCAGAAAGTAACTGCAGGTACAAAGTAAAGTTATTCATCGGGAACCGAAGAAATGTCTGACCATATCGTTGAAATCATGGCTCGGTGTCATGCGCGTACCTGGAAAATGATCAATCGCCGACAAAGCAACTGCATGGGGCTCGGATTTCAGGGCCGTAGGGATCGGTGTTACTGCAGCGCTTTGAGCGACGGTGTCGTCAGGTGGGATGGAGATGAAAAAGCCATGCTGTTTGTATGTTTTATGAGTGTCGTCGTTGCCAATTCAGACAACGAGGCTGAGCTTTCAGCACTCTGGATGATTACATGAAGGCTCGTTCATTACGCGATGGGCTGTGCACTGTCAGTCCTGTCTGAGATGCTTCCTATTGCTACAAGGGAAATAATCACTTTGTTGAAATTGGCATTCAGGGCAGATTTCACGTCTTTTGACATGTGACTCATCGGGGTACGTGGAAAATCATGGTGATTTGTTGGACTGGACAGTAGGTAAAGCTCTCATGACTCAAAAAGTGTTGATCTTTGACCTACTCAGGATAAAGGGCTGGGCGATATGGCAAAAATATCATATCATGATACTTGATACCTGAACGGTTGCATCTAATCGGAGCATCTAACTGTTGTAAATTGTCACAATTTATCACAATGTCATTATTATATCATATCTCCAGCTGTAATTGAGGAAATGAATGGTTAATAGGCCCAGCTATGGTGCAAAGGTTCTTGTTAGCATGTCCCTTATAGTGTTGTTGCATCAGATCTATGTATTTATGATGCGATTTGAAATATGATGGGGACTTTTAATAACACTTGTAATTTTCACACTTTAGTCTTCCAGTCTTGGAAACATAAATTCAATGAAACTATGGTCCCCAGAGAAAACGAAAGGTGGGGAATCTGTGTTGCAGTTAAGCTATAAAAAAAATGTCGATTTAATTCCGCAGTATTCCTCTCACCATCTGTACATGACGAGCAGCGTGTTGGGATATTTTCTCAACCAGGAAGTCGCTTGAATGCAACAATAGGATAAAGATATATTTGGTCTATTTGCAGTTCATTGGTCTCCGTGTGCTCGGCTGTTTCATTCACGTCACCAGGCTTTTTGCTGTTTCCTGTTGACGACTGGTTGGTTTATTTGTAGAGCCTCAAATAAGTATTTATAGAAGAGAATCAAAGCAATGAAATAATGACCTGCATTATAAATGTGTGCATTTCTGCTGTTTCCTGCTGCTTCAATGCAGCATCTAATTAAGCTGTCTTTTTTGGTGTCAATCACAACAAAAACGTGCACAATTTTTCATGAATGTAGTTTTTTGTCTTTGGTTTAATCAGTGACTTTAATTCAGAGCACATCTGGTGTAATTCTTGCCAAGACAGAGGTGGTCAAGTCTATCCGCTAAACCCCTTTCCTGAAGGTTGCTGTCTAAACAAGGCCAAAGAGGCGCCTGTGAGCAAGGATACAGCATCTTGGTTATCTCAATGCATGCTCTTTGTTTTTGTTTTTCCAGGCCTGTGTGTTGCCATAGCGATGATTGCAACTGGGGGCGTGATCACGGGCCTGGCAGCCCTGAAGAGGCAGGACTCTGCCCGCTCCCAGCATCACCTGCCCATCCAGTCCCCTGTCCCTCCTCCTGAGAAGAAACGTCTGAAAAGGAAACCTCGCACGGATATCGTTGTGGTACGTGGAAAAATCCGCCTGTATTCTGCCTCTGGTTTCTTTCTAGTCCTTGGAGTTCTGATTTTGATGGTTGGTATCGCTATGGCTGTACTGGGGTACTGGCCTCACGAGGACCACCAGAGGACACCTGAGAGCAACCACTCGGGGAACAATACTCGGGCAGCGGCGGCGCAGGAGCGGGCGGGAAAGATGGCAAAGTTCTTTGAGCGGCACTTGCACTCAGAGAAAATGAAGATGCTCGGTCCATTTACGATGGGCATTGGGATCTTCATCTTCATCTGCGCAAACGCTATCTTACATGAGAACAGGGACCGAGAAACAAAGATCATCCACATGAGGGACATGTACTCAACGGTCATAGACATCCACAGCCTGAGATTACAAGAGCAGAAGTGTATGAATGGGGCCTACACGGGTCCCTACGCTGACCACGAGATCCACTGTTTCGGTCAAGACAGTCAGTACACCTCACGGCTAGCCGCTAACACGCTGCTGACGTTCTCTGGATTGGGCAGCGATGTACGACTGTCCCGCCGCACGAGCTCAGCCGAAGATGAGGAAGGTCTAATGAGCGAAGGAGGCTCGAGCTCGTTGTCGCCTGGATATAGAGAACGTTCCGGATCGATATTCGGGTTCCGGCCTGAAGGACTGCGTCACTGGGAAGACAAGCGTAATGTTCTGAAGAAGTGCCAGACGCGCTCCATCGTATCATCGTCCATCAGCGCCTTCACACTTCCAGTGATCAAACTCAACAACTGCGTGATTGATGAGCCTGACATTGACGACATAACCGAGGACTCTGAGCAGCTACGAGACGGATCAATACCTTCATCCATGGAGTCCTTAACCGTACCTATGCCAGATATCTCAAAAGCCTTCAAGCCTCCCAGTACAACGTTGCTCCGAAGTAACTCTGCTACAGAATCTGCATCTGCTTCACCATCCTCCCTGTCCCCTGGAGCCACCAGTGGCCGATTCCTGTCTCCCGGAGCAGCCCGGAAAGACTTTGGCTCAAACGATTCTATCCACGTGCTTTCGGCTCATTCCAAGTCTCTGGACCTGGAACGAGGTCCAACCACGCTGAGCGTACAACCGGAACAGCGCAAGCACCCCAGCTGGCCCAGGCTCGATCGCAGCAACAGCAAAGGCTACACCAAACTGGAGAATAAAGAAGACCCGATGGACAGGCTGCTGGTGCCCCCAGTGGCCATTAAGCGGGATTACACCAAAAAAGAGAAATTGCTCATGATCTCGAGGTCGCACAACAATCTGAGTTTCGAGCATGATGAGTTTATGAGCAGCACTCTGAAAAGAGGGACGTCCGAGACCAGATTTTAAGGGATGTTCCATACACACCCTCATCCCTCTGCAATAGACGTTTTGTTGTTTTGCCATTGTTGAAGTGGTTGTGAATTTCAGAAACACAAGTCCCATGGACTGCAAGCTCAGGTGGATATTCTGATAGACAGAGCAAAAAAACAAAGCGTGAGGATTTTTAACCCCAGAAACAAAAACTCATTGTAAATAGACTGTGATGTAATAGCGGTGTCGTTTGTTACATTTGCAAAATACATTTTAGTACATTTCTGTATTTGATAACCGTTGATACAGGCCCTATTGTTATTTGTGTGTAGTGTGTGCATTGTTGTACCAGAGATGGACAATTATTTTGCTATGAGGTTTTAAATAAGTTATTGTTCAAAAAAAGAAAAACATACATGGCTATTTTTGAACCCGAGTCTTCAGTGTATTATTTATCTGTTTCTCAGAATAAAACTAAACTTTTCACACAAGACAGTTTTATATCCTGTATAGTCGATGCCAACACGAAAGCACTTCAAATCTCGCCAATGTCATTTAATCCGGGCGGCACGGTGGTGTAGCGGTTAGCGCTGCCACCTCACGGCAAGAAGGTTCCGGGTTCGAGCCCACTGGCTGATGAGGGCCTTTCCGTGTGGAGTTTGCACGTTCTCCTCGTGTGTGTGCAGGGGTGCTCCGGTTTCCCCCACAGTCCAAAGACATGCAGGTTAGGATAATTGGTGGCTCTAAATTGAGCGTAGGTGTGAACGGTTGGTTGTTTTTGTCTCTGTGTGTCAGTCCTGGTCAATTTGCAGTTGCTGTTCTTACACAATATCTAAATCATTAATAATAATCAGAATCATAACAGTACTGAACATTTTGTTCTTGTTTTGCTTACATTTCTGGGTTACGGGGGAACATTAACATTTATTGGCTAATTAGTCAAAACACCAGTCAGTCAGAGTAGTTTATTAGTTTTATGTTGTTGAGTAAATCATTCCCTTAGAAGTGAATAAAGGTGAATTCAATCCTCTCTCCTCCCTCCTCGCTTTCTCAGTCTCTCGGGTCCTGTGACACAGCTGAGAAAACTTTCCGCCTCTTGGCAAGAAAGTGAACAGCTTTCCCGTGTTTATCATCTTCAGCTGCTCTAGGAGGATCAACATGATGGCTGCCAGACTCCGATCCCAACGAGAGACTTTCACCGTTCTGCAGATGAACAGCCAATCAGCCCACGCTCGAAAACTCGTCACGGCGTCTATGGGAATAAAGGAACGCAGAAACAATGCAGCAACAGAACAGAAAAAAAAATGAGCCCGGAGATCCAAAAGTTACGCCATAATCCTTATCGGAAAGAATTTGACACGGGCTGTAGGAGTAACAAAGGATTATATAGAGAGGATATGACACGGTGGCACGAAGATATGAAGTTCATCTTTGAGTGGTGAACGTATATATTACGAGTGAAATATTTTCAACACGAGAAGATAAACTTCATATCTTCGCACCACCATGTACCGGTAATGTGTTTTTTATCTTATATGGACACAGCCACAGAAAAAATACGCAAGTTAATCAAAAGAATTTTAATGTTGAGCCAGTTCGCCATTTTGAAAATGTCTAGGAAAACACTGGGAGTGACATCATCGGAGTGAAACATCGGGAATTATTATCCATACGGGAGACTTTTTCGATGGAACAAAAACGTGTTCGGTTCCCTTCTAGCGGGTTTCGTTCATTTGGCTTGATGGCATGAAATATTGTTAGCGTATCGCTTATCCTACGTGTATTATGTCACTCTATCCAATGGGGAATGAGCGTTGAATATGGTTTACGATATTGCACGGTTGTCAAGATAATATGACGTCACACATCGGAGATGTAAAACTTCCGCGCTAGCGAGCGACTGTGACAATTTGTAAACAACCTTTGTTTGTTGCCAGGTATGCTTCGTTAAACATGGAAGATTTTGAGAGAATTTTGAAAGAGAAAGGTGCATTGAACACCTGAAAGGAATGCGTATGTATAATAATATTGGCTGGCTTTTTTTCCTGGTCTATCAGATGTATTCCATTCAGCTACTCGTCTTCAACTCGTTCAGTATCATGCTAGCTGAATGGAATATATCTGATAGACCACGAAAAAAAGCCAGACAATATTATTTAAATATGTCCCTCAGATCCGCAATGTATATTTTGTATGAAAAATGCAAGTTTTTCAATACAAGAAGATAAACTTCATATCTTCAAATCAACGTGAGTTTCTTTTTGTTTGTGAATGTGTCCATATAATAAGTCCCCAAATTTATCAAAATCATAGAGTTCCTCACAAGTGACACATAGACATATATTTACGTCACGGTTTTGGTTCTCCTTGTCCTGGACGGAGCTTGTATGAAAAATACCAGTTAGCGAGTGGCGTATTTCCCAGTAAAACACTTGCGTCTATGTAATATTTATATAATATTGAGGCGCTGTATAAAAATGGAGCACCTGATGAGTGTAAAATGTGTTTAACTATTAAATAAGTTATTTTTTAAAGCAAATTAAAAATAAGCACTGGATTAAAAACTCTATCTTATGTAAATAAAAATACACACTTCGTTGTCTGGTGGTCAAGCGTTTTGAGATGCGTTGCCTTGCATTTATAATCAGGTTCCCTGTAGTTGCAAAAGCCATCAAAACTCAGGTTTTTGCTTTTTAAATAATTCGAGCTGCTCTATAAATGAGTCTCGTCCCAAGACGGTGCCTCTGAAGAGAATTCTTGAATGCTGGCTCTAATCACTATCACTGTTACAGAGCTGCTCTGACGTCAGATCGTAATTATCAAGTTAACGAATCTGCCAAGTGTGATCTTCCAAGTAGGGATGATCTTATTCTGAGGAAATAAGCAGTGTGAGATTTCTCCTGGAGTGAGATCTTGTCCATGGTGTTGTTCTGGACCACCATCCTGCGTTGAAAGCTCTGAAGAAACTCGCAGCGATGCTTCATTACGTATAAACTAATGACTTTTATCAGATTCTCAGAAATGCGAGGGCCGTGTTTTATTCATGCTTCAGCAAACCTTGAAAGGTCGAACCTTAGAACAGGGTTTCAGGTCCATGTAATGTTCTCACAAGTCACGTAATAACACGGAAGGAATAAACCACTTGGTGGTGTGCTGTTGTAGGAAAACAATCGATGACTTTGTGATTACTGCATGGCCACATGTATTATTATTATCCTCTTCCCTGGTGTTCTATGATGTGATCTGGATGCTCGTGGCTTTATTTCACCATCACTTGTCCATCATCGGAGCACCAGATGCTCACCATGGCAACAGCAGGACTCCTGATACTCACCTACTTGACATTAAAGATGGAGCTCTGTAGGATGTCGGCTCCAAAGGACATCATTAGAGAACAAACCCTGAAGCGTGTTTGCAAGCACACTGCTTTCCTGATATTTCTCCCCGATTCCTGTTTCTATATACAGAACAGCTTTAATAGTGTCTCTTCCTGTCCGTGACAAAAATAATTTGATCGCACCGTTCACACAAGCTAGGGGATAACAAGGGTCCGGTGTGGTGTGACTATGCTAATCATGATCATTTTTGTTATTTTGTTTTGCAAAAGCATGCTAATGGCGTTAAGAGTGATTCCTCTGCTGTTTAACACAGGATAAAATTAGCAAGTACTCAAAGTATGCTTAGCTAGCATCCATGCTAGCCGCACAAGAATATTAAGGACATTCTAACGACTTGCTTGCAATCAAAACCTAAACTGATTGGATATAAATCGCTAGTCTATACAGTAATTTCTGTATCCTGGTTGTACTTCCAGAGTGGCCCGTCGTCATCTTCTCAGGACCTTCGAATATAATTCAGGATGTTGAACATGTGACCTGTGACGGAGGCGAGTGTGTTCAGGGTGTGTTGAAAGCACTCCGTAAATTATAACACAACTCGTGGAAAAGGAAGTTCCAGGCTTGAGAATGTAAAAGGAGTCACACTAAGGCACAAAAAAAAAATTTCAGAATTATTTTCATGATGATATTTGAAGGGAAAGTGGAGAGATATGAGCTGAGACTGTGTCAAGTGTCAAATTTTGGCTGAAGCCTGTAGAGGCCTCTGTCTGTGGATGTTTAACTGAGTTCGAGCGTGTTTAAGAATGTGATTGGCGTGCCAGCCTCAGGCCTCGCAGTGTGGCACCACGAAGTGCTGACTATGTAAGTGCCACGTTATATAATCTTATCTCGCGATGTAATCCTCCGGAGCCAAGCGGTCTAGAGCGCTGTCCGGGAAAGGAACAGATTTTGCAACGTAGGTTCGGATACTGGCATCGATGTAAAAGGCTGAGCACAGGTCTCTAGTTATTTTTAACCAATGTACAGATTTGTAAATGTAATACCAGTGGGACGCAACTAGCGCTGAGCGCTAATCCACAGCATGGTATAATGTTAAAAGTCAAGTCAAGGTCCCTTCCACACCAGGATCTGGTCTTCCCAGGCAGTCTCCTATCCCAATACTACCTACTTCTTTGAAGCGCATAGGTGTGGCACCAATCAACGTTTCTATAGCCTTCGGCCTCTTGACTAGTATACAGCTAGGGTTACAGTAGGGGGCGGGTCCTCTGGTTACCGCGAGAGTTTGATTCCCTACTCGCATCTGTATTGCAGTGTGCCTTACCCGATGGCAGTAAGTACTATGTTTGGTATGACCCGACTGGGGGTAGAACTTGCGATCGTCCGGTCGAGAGGCGGACACACTAACCACTAGACCAGCTCGCAATGAGTGCGTGAATATTTTAATAATTTATAGCGTGCTATGAATACAAGGGTGTATATATGAATACGTTAATTGACTTGAACACATAATGCATCCTAAACAAATATAGATAAATGCAGATCAGTGGAGTATGTACAGTATTCAGGGGTTTTGTTTGTTTTTTGCCTGAAATTTGTTCACAGGAAATCTGGTTGAGAGTCGAGGTGTGCATCAGGACTAAAACCCTACAAGACCAAATGAAGAAAGCGGAAGAGTTTCACTTTCATACGTTCGTACTGCGTACTCAGAACCGGATTCGCCTGGTTCTATTTTGTGGAATCTTTCTGGCACGTAACAAAGCCGAAACCTGAAGTCAATCTTATAAATAATATTATTAAGCAGTTCTAGATATTAATTACTTTCCAGCGCTTTTCTTTCCACTCAGGAATAAGTGCCCGAGTTTCCCAAAAGCATCACAGCACAAAGATCATCATTAAATGGTAGAGCGAGCAGCACAATAACGCGCTCTCTCTCCTAGTTAAGATGCTCTTCGTGTTAAGAGGCTTTTGGGAAACCCACCCAGTATTGTTGTTCTGAAACTCAAGAGACGTAGCGGACTTCAAGGAACTTTACAATTTCAGAAGCTGTTTTTCAAATTGCTCTTTTTTTTTCTTGTAAAAGAAATCATGAACGGGGAAAAAAAAATTCATATTCCCAGCAACACTATTTTTCTTATCGCTTCTTTTCAGGCACATTCGCGTTAAAAAAAAAATCCTCTCTAGTTTAGACCACACCCACTTCTGGTTTAAAGTTAGACTGCCTTTCATATTTTTCACATGTAGGTCATAAAAATAATTTTTCAGACACCCGGTTATTTTTGTTTCGTGACTGAAAGCTACTGAATTCGAATCACAGACTTCCAATTTTATTCGTTTTTTAAATAGAACAATTAATGAATTAATCTCCACGTGGCCCGAAATTCTCCGCTATTTTTTCCTGCTTCACCATGACCCAAT
>JAODVO010000012.1:1994033-2005361 GCA_025400055.1 Notarius lentiginosus
GCCTTTCGCCCGTAGTCAGCTGGGATAGGCTCCAGCTTGCCTGCGACCCTGTAGAACAGGACAAAGTGGCTAGAGATAATGAGATGAGACGAGACTATATATAAGATATTGAACATGTAGTGTCTTTGTTTAAAATCTTTCAAAATTCTAAAACATTTTGTTTACCATTTGAAATGAAAAACGAAGAATATCCCAAATGTTCAGTGTGGTCCCAGACTTTTGGACCTCACTGGGCTGCGACAGCCTGTGACTAGTTGGAGACACAACAATTGCAATAAAATATATGAATTATCAAGAATTTTCACTTGGAATCACACTGAATAGATATTCGCATATTTTATCACAATTGTTGTGTCTCCAACTAGTCGCAGGCTGTCACAGCCCAGTGAGATATACTCGCACTTCCTGTCTCACAGAAACTGACTTGAAAAGGGTTCATGACGGCTTTACGACACATTTGCGACCATTTTGAGAGAAATTTTGTCGCACAAATTTTTTGAACATGTTCAAAATTTCAGCGACGAAGGAGCGACACTTTACGACTCATGCGAGGAAATTGAGAAGCCCCACGAATGATGTTCGCAATTTGTCGCAGCCCATTGAGATACTGGCTTTAAAGTCAGGAGAAATGGAACCATAAATACGCAAGTATGACGTGATGGATTGGCGCGTGACCGATGGGAAATGCTAGCTAGCGTGAAGTGAGTTTTCGGAATTCTCCATGTGTTAGTAAAGACTTGGCTTCAGTCACGTTACTGCTCACTCAGTACAGGAAAGATTCAACCGTCTGGTAAAACTCCGCCTCCTTGGCCACACCCTTGAAGCGACATGGATGAACCTGAATTTTTTTTTTTTATTTAGCAATGACATTCAGGTGAGATCTTTACGTGTTCGATGTAACAGAGCCACAGAGCGATGTTGAATTCAGACTTTTGCAAACCAGAACAAGATGAAACGAGTCCAGAGATGATTAGAGAATAAACAAACTTTATTTCAACAGTGTTACACAAAGAGAGAACACAGGAAGTGGTGAACAAATGGAGCTGTGAACATAAAACGGATAAAAACAAGGTGATAAAACGAGAAGGAAAGACACGAGAGAGAGAGAGAGCGAGCGAGCACATGTAGAGTCCTAGCTGTTTTTTGTTTTTTTTTTATTCTGGTGTAAAACTCTGTAGTGAAAATTTAATTAATGCAAAGAAAGTGTTTAACATTTTTTTTTTTAATGGAATAAGATCCATTTTATTCGTACAAACGTGGGATTTTTTTTTCTTTTTCTTGGAGGAATAAAATCTGTGCAGGAAAAGTGAAACACATTGAGCTGCCAAGAGTTTTCAGGAAATCCGTTTTTGGTCATTTTGTAGGGGGTTTAAATTTTTTTTTCCCCCCCCGAATAGAGGTAGAGGAAGGATTGGCACCGATGTGCAAGAAAACGGATTCACGCTGGTCCCTTCAATGAGATTGAGATTCATCTGAAGCCCCGCCCACTTCTCCTAAACAATATTAAACCCCTCCCACTTAAAAATGGTCCAGAATCAGTGTGTGTAATTAGCGAAATAGAGAGAGAGAGAGAGAGAGAGAGAGTCCCAAGTAGACAGTCAAAAAAAAAAAAAATTCACTGTAAAAATTAATTGGAATGCTGAACTCGGAGGGGGAAAATAAAATCCGATCTGGATTTAATAAAAACATCGTACAATACCTTATGGGGAAGAAATAATAAAAATAGTAACAAACACTACAAAAAAAAAAAAAAAGTGTTAGATGAAGTGGTTCTGGGTTTTTTTTGTTTTTTAATTATGGAGTATCTGCGTCGTCCTCGCTCTCGTCCTCTCTGAGAGACACGATCACTCGCTCGGAGAAACGCAGGGAAAGATTTTCCACAACGGGATGGCGGATGAAATGCAGGCTTCAGCTCTGAGAGAGAGAGAGAGAGAATACTCGTTACACTCTCGAAGTGAAATGGTATAAGTGATGAATTAATGACGATGTTTATAAACTCATCCCGATTTATTCTGCGTCAGGATTTATCAGCAGCGCAGGAACAGATTCCCCTCCGCTGACGGCGATCACTTACACCTCACTCAACACGGCATTACTGTCTGTCTCTCGCCCTCATCTTGTGCTCCGACCAACATCAGACAGGTGTCTGACCCCCATCCTTTAAACCAAGAGCTACAAACTACTCAGAGCGCCATGACATCATCCTGACCCCGCCCCTTTCTACATCAGTGATGGGAAACATTTCTCTGTCCGCGCAGCGGCCGAGACGACGAGCTCAGGGTCGTGTCTCAGTTTAACTCTCAGTGATGAGTGAGCATGAAGAGAGGGCTGTGTGTGAGATTACTCACCAAGTTTAAACTTAAATAGCGTGGTCCACTTTGATTTGAGATCTGAACTAAAGAAGCTCTGGTTAAAAGTCAAGTTGCCATGGAAACCCTTCCAACAACATACCTTTATTCTTCCTCGGCCAGCTCCGTCTCCTTGTGCACCACCACGCGGGTCACAGACATGTCCGGGTGCTGCTCTTTGGCTTCCTTTATGGCCTGGGCTAAGGCCTGACACACACACACACGAAAACATCAAACACTGTAATAAAACATCACATCACGACTTCTCTGGCTGTTTTATTACAGTTACACCACAACAACCTGCCAGTCGTTCATTTCTTAAAGAACGCCATCATGCTTTTTATCCGTTTGTAGTTCCATTTCGCACAGAAGCAGTTCATCACCAGCTCGTCCCGCTGCTACAGAAACACGACGCATTAGAACACGTGCATTAACACAAGTCTGGTCTCAGTGCTGAGAAACGGAGGAAGTTCAACTCGCTCTTGTGCTTGCTCGCCATCTCTCCGACTGGAGCCTGTTAACCAAACGCCGTTTATGGTGGCGGGGATTGTTTAGCGAGGTTTTTACTCTTGAAATTAAAAGTCGTGTAGAACCTGCAGGTTTGTACTGAGGTTAAAATCAGTTTCTGAAAGTCGGTTTCTACGGAAACAGTGGTGTTTGTTACTCTTGGCTCCCACGCTCTCACTCTACATCCGACACGCGACTGCTCGGGCTCATCAGACCAGTCTCGACAATCTGCTTTATAAGAAGCGTGCGCGCGCGCGCACACACACCCCACTGAGAAAGTGTGTGTGTTGCACTCTAATGCTGACGCCATCGCCTGCAACACTGAACTAAAATAAAAATCTCAAACGGACCTGAAGTAATAACGTCCCTCTAGTTTAAGTAAAGAACCTGGAGAAAAAGAGCCTCTCCGAGTCAACGACGAGGCGGAGCTTCGGTTATATTCCAGCACCGGTGCTCGAGAAATAACGCTCACTTTAGCTGTCAACAAGAACACAGCGCTACACTCCGATGTATTCATCGTCCCTACACGATGCTCCCACCACCGTGCTTCAGAGCGAGGGTGCCGATAATTCTGGATATCGTAACAGGTACTGGTAGGTAGATCAAGCAGCGGCGACAGCGGTCACTCGGCAAAATAAAGCCGATCAGAACGAGGCTGAAAGCAGAAACAACCAAGGAAGAGAGAGAGAGAGAGGAAGTGGGCGGAGTTTCACAAGATCAGTTTCCTTCATAATACGAGTCTGGATCAACACGGATGATGGACGCGGACGATTTAACTTTGATTTTAAATCGATGAAAACCTTGCTTATCAAAAGACGTCACTGTAACCATGGAAATGATACACATGAGTGACGCCCACTTTTATAACCAAAAGCACAGGTCATGATTTATGTAGTGGGTGGGGTTATAGGGCTGCGTTCACCTGGTCGTGATCGATGTCCGAGTCGCCTGTAATGACGATGCGCTTCTCAATCCGTGTTTCTGACAAACCGCCTTTTAGTGTCTGTCAATTTAAAATCAAAGTTATTTAATAAGTTCAACAGAAGGAGCCATTTTCTTTATTACCGTGCGTGTGTGTGTGTGTGTTACCTTGGTGATGTGTGTAGTCGTAGTTGTACACAGAGACTCCGCGGTGATGGTCTGAGCCGTCATGAGCACGCCGGGTTCGCTGTCTGCAGCACCGCCCACCTGCCCATCACACACACACGACAACCGGACTCTCGATCTACAAGGCCACTCAAAAACCACATTTTTTTTAAGCATAGTTTATTTCCCTGTCTGCGGGCAGCCAATCAGAAGGAGGTCAGAAGCAGAAATGGAGAGAGAAAGTGGGCGGAGTTTATCACAATATCAGTTTCATTCATAATGGTCTGGTCCAACACGGATTCCGTATTACGGAAGCGAGCGCGGCATGAGCGGGCGATGGACAGACAGGGAGGTCGTGTGTCGGGTGCTGTTACCTGCGCGGCTTCGTACGTGATGGTTTTGGTTTCCGTGTGGACGATGGGAACCTCTTTGGTGGCGATTTCCGACTTCTGAGCCGCGAACGTGTCCGAGATGGTCACCATTTCTGTTTTCACCACCGGGGGCTGCGAGTTCAGGGGAGAAAAGTTAGTGTTTCGGAAACACGCCACCACAGCTCACAGCCCACACACACTACAGATCAGCAGAAGGATTCTCATGCTCTAAAACTGAAAGAGAAAGAAAAGAAGGCCCAACGCTGCAAATTAGACGTCTGGTGTGATCATGCAACTCAAATTAAATCAAACTCAAATCAGTGCATGCAAGCTGGAGCTAAAATAAACATCAAATAAAGGGAAGCAAACGCAGATCACATGCTGATCTTTGGTACAGTGATGCTTTACTGCAGGTCTGGTTGGTTTCTGTGGATAAATCTCTCACACACACACACACACACACACACTTCCCTGCAGGTAAAGCAGTGCGTGTTTGGAGGATGAGTGGGACGACGCATGAGTCATCCAGACCCATGTTCTCTGGTAACAGGTAGCACACACACTCATCCCCCAGGAGCCCTCACACACACACACACACGCACGGGAAACACCACAAAGCGCAATCAATCAATCACACAAGTGAAAAAGCAGCCCAAACTAAGGTCACGTGTACAAGGACATTCTGGTCTCCGTCACTGCGTGTGGGCGGAGATTAACGGTTTATTCATTCAAGAAAAGATGCTCCGCCTCAGATCATCTCCGACTGGCTCAAGGACAACGCTAGGTTCTCGAACTTTCCTGGATGAAAGCTCCACTTTGCGTTCCCTGTGTGCTCTGAGAGAACTCGCATCATAAGAGGCTGATGGTGAAGGTGTGGCCCCCCCCCCATGACATTAATATTAATGAATCTTTTCAGAAGTGTAAAAACACTTGCTAGTGAAATCCAAACGGCTTGTCGTTCTCGCTGAGGTTTCCGTTTAACCAATTGGCAATATTCAGTACAGAAAGCTCCGCCCCAAACGTCAGAGTTTCTTGGTACGGTAGGAATCTTTTTAGGGCTTTAGGACCTTAAACTGGGTTTCCACCATCAAACTATGGGTTTTAGCTCCTTTTAATAATTACTGCCACAGAGTCCGTACATCTTTGTAAACCAGGTACAACCGGGGGCGGAGCTTACTCATATCACGACCACCCTCTGCCTCGGCCCTGCCGTTATAAACTCCTGTGTTTAGCGGAGAATCGGTAATAACAAAGACGTCACAGTTACACAGGAAGACGACCAGGAAAGCTCTCGCTACAGGAGGAGGGGGTTCCGCAGCTTTTCTGCTCCTTAAGAAGTTCTGGAACCTTGGTGGAAACGCGTCTCTTGTATCTTTAACGGATACCTTAACGTCCTTGTGAACTGCTAGCGCCTTTCATCACACAGAGTACGTAAAACAGCTTGTGTGTGTGTGTAAAATAAAGATGGACAACTTTCAACCAAAAGAATGAGAAATGAATAAAGAGTGAACTCTGGACAGGCGTGTCACTGTTCTCTTGCTTCTCTCATGCGTATTAATAGCTGGAAACGAATGAGGCGGCCATTTTGTGAGAGTAAAAAACAGGGAAAGAGATAACGGTGTTCTCCGATGGACAGGAAAGGCAGGAGGACAGGAATGAAGGAGAGGAGGAGGAGGAGGAGGATGGCGTAGTCAGCCATCTTTGCGATTTCATGGGTTTTCAGCCAATTACCTCCGAGCAACAGATCACCTGCGGGACGTGCTCCATTTCCACGTGAGACGCGTCACCGTTGACGACGCAAGGCTCCTCTTCTTGCTCCTCAGCCGCAGCGCAGGGACTGGGCGGGGCTTCAGGATCATCGGCGTGACCATTGGGTGCTTCATCGGGCGTCACCAAGACTTCATCTCCAGACACTTCGTCTTCTGCCAGCGCTGGTGGCTCCTCCTCTTTCACCGACACGCTGACTGGCTGTGGCTCTGCCTCTGTCGGAGGAGTGGCTTCCTGGTTAAGCACCGCCTCTTGCTCCTGCTCCTCTTCAGGCTCTTCTTTGATAAGATGGGTGGAGTCTCTCGAAGCGGGAAGCTGAGCGTGATACTCCGCCTCCTCCTCACTCTCGCTCTCTGACGTGCCGCTCTTTTCTGGCTCCACCTCTTCTTCCTTTGCTTCCGGAGCCTTCTCGGTTACCGCAGTAGACGCCTCAGGGGTGGGGCTTTTGGGCTTGTTCGCTTTGACCTCCTCGATAACGATTATCTCCTCCACGACTTCTAGAACCTCGGGCTGACCGTTAAGCTCGGAATTCTGTTCGCTCTACAACAGACGACGACAACAAACAAACAACACGAAAACAAAGGATGGAGAGGGAAAGAAAAAAAAAATCAACACAGATAAACGAGAAAAATAAAGGAATGGACAAAAACAATGAACTAAATCACACTGAATAAATAATTAATAAGCAGGAACAGAGATGGATCAACATGTACGGATATGACTACATAGATAGATAGATAGATGAAGCAATGTGTGTTAAGTCTGAGGTGAGGTGCGAGTTAGCTTGGTGTTAGCTTGCGTTCAGACACCACCTTGCCGATGTCACCGCTGTCAGACAGGGCGCTCTCCAGGTGGGCGGGGTTTATCTGTGGAACATAAATGGTAACCAAAGGCAACTGTCACTCAAAGCATGTTAAATCCAGCATGTTTTTAGGGTGAGGAGACACACCATGTACACACACACACACACACACACACACACGCGCAAATAAAAAGTGGATGATTTTCAAGGCACATTCTTTAAACGCTTGGTCCAGTCTGGTCTCTCGGTTGTCCGTATTAAATATTTATAAAGGTGCAAAAAGCACAGTGCAGATATAATTAAAGTAATTAGCCTCACTTTAATCAGCTCCAGTACAAAAGCAACGTCCGAGAATCGAGGCCTTTTCGAAGCGCGACTGCTAATTTGCTCGGTTTAAAAACCATCTGGTTTTTCAAAACGAGACCAAATGTGGACACAACGTCTAAACAATGACAAACACGCAGAGTTAGCCGTCTCGTGTAATGAGCAAGAGAGAGAGAGAGAGAGAGAGAGAGAACAGGGATGAGCGAGGAGGAAGTTTAGAGTCTGAAGACAGAGAGCACCTTGGACTGTGCAGCGGCAGCACCCTCTGCTGGAGAGACAGTGCCACTGCGGGACTTGGGGGAGCCAGAGAAACACACTTTACGCAAAAACAGAGAGGTGAGCTCCTCTTCTAAACTCTACACAAAGACAGAGGACAGGGGTAAAAGAGGACGAGAGAGAGAGACCCAATTATTCAGGTCAGTCAATTATCCTGAAGTAGTGAGTCAAAGTGACTGGAACTGAACACGCTTGGTTATAAACAAAACAGCTGAGCCTTGACCTCCGGGATTAAACCTGTTGGCCCGTATCAATCCTGAAGATGGACGGGGCTGATCCGGTCCTGATACAGCACCCAAGTCAGGTCTAAAGCGATGCTCTATACACGACAAAAAGGTTTGCGGTTATATTTCACAAATGCATAACTAAACTAAACACAAAACGGTGCACTTGGTCACATGAAAGGATGTGAAGCTAGTTACCGAGCTGCGGAGGCAACTTTACGCACTAAAGCACAGCAACAGGGTTTAATGAGGACCTTTCACAAGCTTTACATCGTCGTGCGTGTGGACTAAAGGGTGGGTCACGCAATGACAGGTTTAGTGCTCCACACAGCTATTTAAATTTTCACCTGCACAAGATCTCTTAAATTTAGATAGTTCTATTAATTTACACCACTGCGACCCAGGACAAAAACTAAAACGGTCTTCATATCTTAAATGACGGAAGAAATGGGATGTGATGTGATAAGATGCTGGTTAAATAGCTGCTGCAGAGATGGGCGTGGCCTAATATTCTAATGAGTAGCTTGACCGACAGCCCTCTGTGACTCTCAGCCGACGAGCAACCAAACTCGAGTCAGGACTGCTCAACCTCCACGTAGCAACCACGCAAGTTACATGATGATCACTCCGTTTGCTGAAGCTCACGCAAGATTAGCCCCACCCACTTTGCACAGAAAGCAGAAGAATGTCACTAGTTATTCGGAATTTAGGAAAGTATTCATGACTAAGAATAAATCGCTTCAATGAAGCACCGGAAACAGAACCCACGACAACAGCAAGAGACCCCGATCGTAAACCCAGAGAACCAACTGAGAGTCAGGTGACCCTCAAGAGAAGGAGGAAGGAAGTAGAGGAACCACCAGGGAAAAAGAGGTGCACATGGAGAACCAAGTGATGCCGCTCTGTCCCAGAAAAAGAGTCTTGCAAACACAGGCACTGAAAATCACCCAGGAAGCATGTCGATAATAATACAATGTGGAGAGAAGAAAAAAAAAAAAAAAACACATTACAGTGGAGAGAACGAGCAAATAAAGCAGAATCAAAGAAAGACATCGGTTATAACTCCCACACACAAAAACTCAATTCCAAAGCCAAGCACCACATCGCACGAGTTTCCCAGCCGGGATGAATACGATGCAGATTATCAGGAGCAGAACAGAGTGCTGGAGAACACTGCACTTTCTGCTGAGCCCAGATCAGAGCGAGCATGAAAAGACATCCACTAGAGGGACAACTAGAGACTTTAAGCATGGACCACTGTGGGACAACAACTGGTAAAGGGACAACAGCTGGTGGGATGACTACTGAATGGTCAAATGACGCCTTCTTTGGGGTCTGTGGGGGGGGGGACGGCGGTGACGCGGCCTTCCTTGGGGTTTGTGAGGGACGGCGGCGACGCTGCCTTCCTTGGGGTTTGTCAGGGGACGGCGGCGACGTGACCTTCCTTGGGGTTTGTCGGGGGACGGCGGCGACACGGCCTTCCTTGGGGTTTGTTTGGGGACAGCGGTGACGCTACCTTCTTTGGGGTTTGTGGGGGACAACTATACTACCTTTTTTGGGTTTGGGGAGGGAGGACACCTTTTAATGGCTTATAACTTCTGTGGTATGAGGAATGTGGAATGACTGTTGGACAACTCCTGGGGGATGAGAAATAATTGATAATTTGGGGGGCAGTTTCTTTTGGATGGGACATCACCTGTCAGGAGGGAAGGCGACTGAGGGACAGCTGTTGGGGGGAAGGACTTAACAGTGGGTAAAGGACAGTTGAAGGGCACAGCTGTTGCGGTACAGCAATGTTGAAATGATGACCGTTGGCAAGGGTGCAATGGATTTGACATTTAGAAATAAATCCGTTGTTAAATGTTCCTGCGGTCAGTAGCAGGACGGAGCGTTACACAATTCACGCTCCGAATTCACCAACAGGACATCGTTATAAACTCTGCCAAACCATTTACACTGGAGTACACCAACAGGGTCGAATGTCAGGAGGAACCAAGTCCCTGCAGTCGTCCAAGCTTAGTGTCCCTGATGTCAGAATCACAAAGCCATCCATCGCTGATTAAAAGCAGAAGACTGGCTTTGAGCATACAGGAAGTGGTCATGTGGCAGTCAGGATTGGTTAAGAAACCTCCCGGGTGACTCTGGGTTACGGACGCAAACCGGCGCTCTGGGTTTACAAAGTTCTGATTTTGAATCTGACGAAACAAAACCTCAGGCACCAGAGAGAAGAGATAAACAAGTCCGACTGCCACGTGGAAGAAAGAGAGAGAGAGAGAGAGAGAGAGAGAGAGAGAGAGAGCAGAGCGAGTGCTGCATGCAGGTGTGTCGGCTCGCAGGTCTGTGGCGTGAATCCCGGCGCAGAAGCACACGTACCCCTGGGACGGCCGGGTGCAGGCTGGTGGTGGCGGGGCTGCCCGTCAGACGCTTTTCCCACTGACTGGGCCGGGGCTCTGGAGCTGCCTCCATAAAACTGCGCTTTAGCTCGCTAATGCTAGCCTGATGCCTCAAAACATCCTCCTGAGTCTTATCCAGATCCTATCGCCACGGCGACCGGTGGACAGGGAAGGGGAACCAACATCCACGTCATTAGTGTGAGAATACATCGTCATGGAGCAGACTGTGCGCGCCAAGCCTCACTGCTGGAACGGACCGATTCTGTCAAACGGCACGCGACCAGGGCCAACAAGGGGCGGAGCTTTAACCTAATCAGCCAATCAGAACCAATACATTCATTTTATCATCTATACGGACTAGCACTGCAAATCCATTTCGCAAATAATTAATTAGCCTAACGTTAGCTAGGCTAACGTCCCCCTCTTATTTCTCGCCTTTGAATCTTGAATTTTTTTTATTTCGTCACAGATTTGTCCGTTCATATTTGAACCTTGATTAGGTTTTTCCTTTCTGACTCTTCGTTGGGTTTCATCGTTATTTGACTCTCTCAATTGGTTCGTTCTCACATCTTGATTCTTTTCTCCTTTTTTTTTTAAATATATAAACATTAGCTACCTTGCTAGTTTTCATTAGACCGTTTAACTCTTACTGGTTCCAGTCACGCTAACAGTTTATTTAGCGTTGGCTAACATACGAAATTCAGGCTGCAATTTTGTGTTTGTGATCAAATGTTTGATCTTGGCTAATAAAATATACTTTATGCTAATTAAGTTTGATGAAAGTCTAATTCAACTTAAGCTCCACCCCTTTTGACCCTGTCGATGTCCGTCACAGTGTGTGTGTGGGGCAGCAGTGAGCCGAGGCGTTACGTGTTCTTCCCCCCAGTGTAGTTGCTGAAACACTCGAGAGTGAAACACACACAGTAGCGACGCAGTTAAAGGCTGCGCTCCAATCCCCTTCTTCACTCGACTTACCCTCAGAAGTGCACATCATCGAGTGACCACAGTGAGAAGAGTGCACTCGCGGATTGTTCCCCGTCTCCTGGCGTTTAGTTCCGTTTTTGTCTTTTAATTAATTCATGTATAAATGTGATAAAATATTAACTGAAAGAAAAAAAAAAAGCACAGAGAGAGGAAAAAAAAAAAAAGACACTAACTTTATTTATCCTTTACATTTTCATCTCATTATCTCTAGCCGCTTTATCCTGTCCTACAGGGTCGCAGGCAAGC
>JAODVO010000012.1:2122586-2135975 GCA_025400055.1 Notarius lentiginosus
TTAACAAACTTGTACTTTGGCAATTTCATCAAGGTGTGCTTGCTTTCTGAAATCAACTCTCACAATTTTTGGAGGAATTTCATGTAATTTGGCAGGATTCTTTGCAAAATTGTAATTTCGTTCAATTCGGTCTCATTTTACCAGAGTTATGGCGGAATTGCCAGCGGGGGATATTGTGCTCTCCGAGTGCTCTTGTTCTACAATGTAGAAAATACAGAAACGCCTGTGAAATGAGTAGAGTAGGGGTGCACATACTTGTGACTGGGACTATGTATACAGTACCAGTCGAAATAATTGACGCAACAGAACATCACTGTCACTCGGAACAGCCTTAAATAGCATTAACGTTCGGTCATTTTAGCTTCAGATCTTTATAATCGAGAAATTCAAAGTAACGGGATTTTTACAAATTTGACTTGAAGACGTGACTCTGATTCAGCGTGTTCTCTCTCACCGCTCACGGATTAGAGCGCGGGTTTGATTGTTCAGTGTTTACAGCGCTCAAAAAGTTATATAATCTAACTGCTACCTGTGAAGCAACAGCAGAGACCGGTGCAGTTGAAGGACGTCGTCGTGTCCTGAAGCCTGTGTGGGCACGCACGTGTGTGTGTGCATTCAAAGCACTCAGTGCTGTGATTTTAAAGCACAAGAACTGGACTGAAATCTTTCCTGCTTGTGCTGGAATCGTTTGACGGCCCGTCGCAGGACTGGGCGTTATTACGAAAAACATCACCGTTCTCAGAGGAAGATCCTCCTACGATACCGTGATCTATCGGCTGAACAATTTCCCCACAGTGCTGCGGTGTTTCGTTGTTTTTTTCCGTTCCTGATCCTCTGCGTCTGCGCGAATAAAATTGCATCTTTTTTTTTTTTTTTCCAAGAAATCAGCTTAAAAAGAAAATGAGTAAAAATGCATCACGATATCTGAGAACAATGTATCATGGCATAATCAATCACGATATCAATGCTATATCGCCCAGCCCTAGGCTACTGTCAATCAGGACGTACTTTTCAAGCTAGCTAGGAAGTAAATTAGCTAACGATAAGCAGCAGACTGAAAACGATCGCGACGAAATGAGTTTTGAAAGATTTTGGGTTTTTCACGACACGCATGTTTTATCGAAATAGATATTCAATGAAACAGAAACGCATTCGCCTGGAGATCGCTAGTTCGAATCCTGGTGATGCCACAGCCATAATAGAGAGAAGAAAATGGCAGGGAGGGGGCGCTGTTCTCTCAACGCGAGCCAATCCTGGGTATCAGTGAGCTCGTGCGTACGGAAGTGGGCGGATAGCGCGTTCGTCCGCCCCCTAACGTTGCATGAGCAGCAGCTTGAAAAAGATGCAGTCGTTGGCGTAAGCACATGAAAAACGAGACACAAAAGCTGTTCGAATTTCACACGTTTATTGAAATTTCGATCGAAGATCTGTGCGTTACGTAACGCTGATTGTGTTGTGGACATGTATAACGCATGGTGTAAGGCGGATTGTGTTCATCGGCGACACAAAATCACGCCTACCAGGCGATGGAAGACTGTTCCAGATGAAGTGTTGGTTTGTACAGCAAGGTTTGTTTCCATCTAGAGTTTATCTTCCACTCGCTCAGTTCTGGTCTCGGCATCCAGAACGCTTTTTTTTTTCTTCCCGTGGACGCTTCGTGATCAGAAGCGCGTCACGTCGATTTGAAAACAGTCTGCAAATTCACCTGCATGAGACTGAAATCAGAACGAGCTTACGGTGGAATAAGTTCTGCGCTCGGGTTCACGGCCGAGTTTATTCAGAGATCACAGCAGTGAGGCACCAGCGACAGAAACAGGAACGGATTATTTCCCTTCTTAACCAACAAGGCGGGGCTTATTATTGACCAATCGCAGCTTGATTTTGAATTAGAAAGGATGTCAGCTCCTCGTTTGATGTAAACATTTTATTTGTAGCCTGTTAATTGTAAGAAGCGTCGACCCTGATGTGGTCGTCTTTAAGAATCGTGAGCACTTTTATGTCGCCCCGCCCTTATTGTTACCAGGGGCTTTAAATAACCACGTAGTGAACTTCAGACTTTGTTATCTTGGAAAAGTAATTTACGATAACAGCCCCGTCCTGTGTACTGTGCAAACGGTGAAGTTCTGCGTCGTGTGAACTTTAGCCGCCGCAAAACTTCATTACCAAAGGCCTTACTGCTGAGCTCTTAATAAACCTGACGCTGCAGCCTGGCCGTGATTGAGCTCTAATCAGCCGTGGGGATGGGATTGAGGTGAGAGTTCTGATCCGGCGTGAGAACCCGGGCTCAGGATGGCGCCGACTCCGAGCTCGGATGTTAAACAGGTTCTGTTTGTCTTGCAGATCTTGTGCAGAGAACACGACGCATCTCACGGACAAGTATGTGTCTCTTTGCCAAAGTTCTTTCTTTGCCTAAACACACACCCCACCTCCTGCTCTTCCTCCTTTGTTCCGAGGCCTTGAGAATGTCCTGATACAGGAAAAAAAAAAGGTTCAATTACTTGGCTTCACGTGTTATTAGCGCTGCCTAATACGGATATTTAGATGTAGAGTTAAGAAATGTATTCTGCACCACGCCCCTTTCTGCTCGGACCCCGAGCAGTACTTCTATCTGTGTAGTGACAGCCGCATGCGTGTGTGTGTGTGTGTGTGTGTGTGTGTGTAGGTGGTAAACGCGGCCCGGTGCTCGACGACGACGAGCTGCTGAGTCTGAGTAAGAGGCTGGTGGAGGACGCCGTGTCGCGCGCTGTGCAGCAGTACATGGAAGAAACGCAGCAGAACGGCTCCGCCCCCAAAGATGACGCTCCTCCCAATAACACCCCTAAATGACAGCGTGACCTCTAACCTCAGAGCCTCACCTGCCTGGGTAGAGCCCCGGGTCGACCCACGCCTTCTCTCCTCCTCCACATTTCCTGCCCTGCTTCAAGGGCGACGGATTTGCGTGTAAGAACGACGGAACGAGCGACGAACAAGTGCGTGGACGGACTGGAATTTTCTATGCACGTGGATTTTTTTTTTTGCACACGGATATTGAATAAAGCAATTTTTCATAGAAAATAAAATCTGATTTGCGACCACGGCGATATCGAACTGCACCTCCGGACCGCCACAGGAACGGGCGTGGCTGTCATGATGACTGATTGATTTGATTTGTCATGGCCTATACATTGTGTGTTTGTTTTTTAAACATAACAGGCCTTGTTTATATGTTTGTGCACCCTTTAGGCCGTGTGTGTGACGCGCAGTGGGTCAGGAGGATGCTGGACTCGGACACAGAGAGCGTGTACAGGAGAGCGAGGGAGTTTAAGACACTGTTAGGACGAGCAGAAGTACGAGCACAAATCGCACGAGAACTGAGTGTAACCGGAACACACACACACACCAGCAACCTAACCTCACACACACACACCTTCATCATCACACTTTAGACTAAAGAAGATCTAGAGCACTAAATGCTGGACAAAACCGACTTTTAATTAAAAAGTACTATTTTTTTAACGAGCGCTGAGTCACTCGCGCTAAACGAGTGAATTTTTATTTCATTTTTCTTCCCGGACAAAATCTGAGCTGTAAAAGTTTCACGAATTTGATCTGAAGTTTGAGTTTTTATTCTTCGCCTTGATCACAAAGTTTATTTTATTTATTTGTCACGTTCAAGGTGGTGGTGTTTTATTTGAATGTTAAATAACGCTGCCCGTGTGTTCACCTGGTGCTTAATTTATTTCAAACCGTGTTTACCCTCTGCTCTGGGTTCTCTTCACCTCCAAGCGTTCTCGGTCAAACGGCGAACCGAAACGGAGCCCTCGCTGTCCCCCTCGGCGCCTTCCCTTGTGTGTTTATTTTTAAATCTCAGAAATTCGTTGTGGATTTTTTTTTTCAGAGATGATTCCAGCGCTGATTGCTGAGTCACTCTGTCTTATAGGAGTGTTAATAAAGATTTTTTTGGTCTTTCCTAACTCGTCGTGGTGTGTTTGTCTTTTTTTCCCCCCGGATCCGAACGCCTCCTACACGGAAATGAGTAATCCCAGTGCTGGAGAATGAACACACTTCATCCTGGATGATAAATTAAGTCATTTTTAAACCCACCAGAACAAACTCAAATGTTGTGCTTTGGCTTATTTCTCGTATCGTGTATATATTTAACTCCTGACCTGCTACTCCAGTCGTTATGGTAGTTTGTCAGATTACCGCAACAATAAGACGAACTACCGTAAGCACTGGACGAGCACACCAATTATACTACTCCAGTACTTACGGTAGTTTTATTTTTTATTCTATTTATTTGTTCGCACACCGTAAGCGAGCTCCTTTGGTCACTGAGGTAATTTGACCTTGTTTGTTAAGCGTGTTTATGGTTGCTGTGCTGCTCAAGCAATTACGGTAGTGAGATTGTTTGTTGTCGGCGAGATACTCGAGCAATTGTCTGTTTGTCAGACTACCGTAATGACTAAAGTAGCACTTCGACCGCAACTATAAGACAAACTACCGTAAGCACTGGACGAGCACACCAATTATACTTTCTTTGCGTTTCTTGTACTACTCTAGTACTTACGGTAGTTTTTAAAATTTTATTCTATTCATTTGTTCGCGCACAGCGAGCGAGCTCCTTTGGTCACTGAGGTAATTTGACCTTTTGTTAGGGTGTTTACGGTAGATGTGCTACTCCAGAAATTATTGTCGTGTGTTTATGGTAGCTGTGCTGCTCAAGAAGTTACGGTAGTTAAATTGCGTTTGCTGTAGGCGCGATACTTGAGCAGACTGGTGGAACTGCATTTGTTCCGGGCGTGATACTCAAGCAGTTACGGTAGTGTGATTGTTGTAGGCGTGATACTCAAGCAGTTACGGTAGTGTGATTGTTGTAGGCGAGATACTCGAGCAGTTACGGTAGTTGGATTGGTGAGACTGCATTTGTTCTGGGTGTGATACTCAAGCAATTATGGTAGTTTGATTGCTTGTTAGTGCGTTTGTTGTAGGCGTGATACTCAAAGAGTTACGGTAATTTGTCTTATGCGTTTTACGTTCAGTAGTTTGATTACTTGTTAGTGTGTTGACGGTAACTGTGCTGCTCGAGAAATTACAATAATTTCATGACTTCTGTAGGCATGATGCTCAAGCAATTACGGTAGTTTGCTTGTTAGCGCGTTTGTTGTAGGCGTTATACTCGAGCAATTACGGTAGTGAGATTGCTTATTAGTGTGTTTATTGTAGGCGTTGTACTCGAGCAGTTACGGTAGTTTGCTCGTTAGTGCGATACTCAAAGTCAGTAGTTCAGTAGCTGTCTGGTGTGTTTGTTGTAGGTGTGATGCTCAAGAAATTACGGTAGTTTGATTGCTTGTTAGTACGTTCGTTGTAGGCGGGATACTTGAGGAATTACGGCAGTTTGAACGCATGTTATTGTGTTTGTTGTAGGCGGGATACGCAAGCGATTATGGTAGTGTGATTGCTTGTTGTAGGCGGGATACTCGAGAAATTACGGTAGTTTGCTTGTCAGTGCGTTTGTAGGTGTGATACTCGAAGTCACGGTAATTTGAATGCTTCAGTGCGTTTGTATATTTGTTAGTGTGTTTTCTGTATGCGTGATACTCACACGTTTATGGTAATTTATCTTATTATTAATGTGTTTACATTGTGTGCTACTCCAGTAATTACGGTAGTTTGTATGTTTGTTAGTGTGTTTACGGTAAGCTTATTATTCCATTAGTTGAGGTATTATGTGTGTTTATGGTGGGCGTGCCTCTCTGTCAGTGTGATACTCCAGTCATTACGGTAATTTGTCTTTTTGTAAGCATGTTTATGGTCGGTGTGCAACTTTAACGGTTCTATCAGCACGTCCTTTTTTTGGTTGGAAACTACGGTGAACGTTGCTTTACGTTAAGCTGCAGAACATCAGGGTCGGAGTTTTTCCAGATTTAGTGCGCGGACGTTCCCTCAGCCTGGACGCCGTTAAAGCATAAAGAACGGCAGCAGACAGGCAGAAGGACAGACGTGTCCTTTACTGTGAGAGCAAAAGGAGAACAGGTCGTGTTCACACACTCCTCTGAGGCAATAAATCAGTACAAGGACCAAACTCGCTCAGGTCTTATCTGCTGTTAGAGGAACACAGCACAGCACGGAGAAGACACGTCAGAGGTCGAGGTTCGCTCCGTGGATGAGGGTTGAAGGATTGAAGCACATGAGCCGGAAGTGGACACGCCCGTTTTATAGCCTTGCTCTGGCTATAAAACAGGTGTTGGAACGTTTCCCGGAAAACTTCACGTGTAACACCTGCGGCGTGAGTTGTACGATTAAACCTCCTGTTCGTCATCGTTCACGGTTTTGCTACTGGAGAGAGTTCCGGGTAGAACTCTGAACATCCAGGAACGCTTTGTCGCTTTAGATGAGACGTTGTGTGCTTGTTGATTTTCCTACGGTGCGAAAAACATTTGTTTCAGAAAGCTATCGACAAAATGCGTCTCACCGAGCCGCTTTATCACTGGAGACACAGGAAGGACCAAAAAAAAAAAAAAAGTGCATTCGTTTGTTTATTTTAGCGATCGTGTTGATTAGCATTTCCAGGTGGTACGATAACGCAATTTGTTAACGGCGAGAAAAGAGAACGCTTCTAACTTTTTTTTAGAAAGAGCATCTACGTCCGTCAGTGATTGATTATTTCTGGATTGTTGATTAATTGCGTCTCTGACGATCGTGCAGGTTTATTGATATCAGTGCGCTCGTTTCTATAGTAACCGCTCGTCCACGTGAACGGATGGATGTAACGTTTACAGGAGGAGTCTCCAGCGTAACAGGGTGAAACTGGAACTTTGTTTTCTCATGTCTTACACAGATGAAGGATGACTGTTTATCGCTGCTATAAGGTAAGCGAGAACAGGAAGTAGCTTGTTTCACGGATGTAAATGGCAAATCGCTGGGACGTTGCTGCGCCGTTATCGGAGCTACAGTGAACTGAACTGCACTCGGCTCCATCTGAGAGAGAAGCGTGGATTTCATGGCTCTCCGATCTCTCACACACACCGCTGTTTCTATAAATGTCCCGAGGCAAATCCAATAACTAGATTCACACAGCGTGAAACAGCAGCGAGCGACGGCCGTATGCCATCATTACCCCCTAATTACCCTGAGAGAGAGAGAGAGACGCTCCCGCCGTATCCACACAGCTCCTCGAGAACAGGCGTTTGTGCTCACGCGGCACAGACGCTTTCCAGACGTGACTCGAGTCCTGATGTGCTGATCCGCTAAGCTGCTGCTCATTAAAAAGTCCAGAACGAGGGCGTTTACGCAGCTCCGTTAAACTGCACGCAGCGGTGTTTATATACAGCGTGGTTCGCATCCCCACCGTCTCCAAACTCGCGACTGCAAAGGCATCCGGTGGGTTGGGTTCGGTTCCTTATGGTCCACGTGGGAAACGAACACCAAGACAAAGCATGTAATGTTTATAGCAGCGTTCCTCTCGTTTATCAAAGGTCACGCTTTTTATCCGTTTATAGTTACGGTACCGTCACGTCGTTCCCTCGCACAGCTTTAGCTCTGATTGAGTAACAGAGCGCTGACTCGAGAGACTCCTTCGTTAGAGACAGATCATCGATACAGAAAGCTTTTAACCTGTTTACGATCACTGGAGCGGCCGCTGGACACGCCCCTCTGAGGGAGCTGTTACTATAGAAACCATAATGTAGTTCGTAATTAATAACATTTAGAACATTTCAGAGTGAAATCCTACACACACACACACGATCGTTTGTAAATTAAAAAATGACATTGCAGTTGTGCATGTGGCGTAATTTTATGCACAAGAATTTCTTTCAAAGAAAATCCAGTCACAATATTAAGCGACATGGCCGTGTCCTGGGGCAAAGCCCAACATCACACCGGGGGAATCATTTCAGAGCTTAAAGGGGGAGAGAGATGGTGGAGGGAGAGAGACAGAATGGCAAAGAGAGAGAAAGGAAATGAGAGACAAACAGACAGATGGGGAGAGAGAGACAGGCAGGCAGGAACAGACAGAGAGAGAATGGCAATGAGAGAGCGGAAGGGAGAGACAGACAGAGAGAATGGCAGAGAGACAGACAGATGGGGAGGGAGCGAGAGAGAGAGATGGACAGAGAGAATGGCAGAGAGAGAGAGGCAGGCAGGGAGAGACAGAGAGATGGTGGAGGGAGAGAGAATGGCAATGAGAGAGCGGGAGGGAGATACAGACAGAATGGCAGAGAGACAGACAGATGGGGAGGGAGAGATGAAGAGAGAGAGAGACAGGCAGGGAGAGACATGGAGTGAGAGACAGATGGAGATGGTGGAGGGAGAGAGAGAGAGAGAATGGCAAAGAGAGAAAGGAAATGAGAGAGCGGGAGGGAGATACAGACAGAATGGCAGAGAGAGACAGGGAAACAGAGACGGACAGAGAGAATGGCAAAGAGAGAGAAAGGAAATGAAAGAGACAGACAGGCAGGCAGGGAGAGACAGAAAGGAAATGACAGACACGGAGGGAGAGACAGACCGAGAGATGGTGGAGGGAGATACAGACAGAGAGAATGGCAGAGAGACAGACAGATGAGGAGAGAGACAGACGGACAGAGAGAATGGCAAAGAGAAAGACAAACAGACGGGGAGGGAGAGACAAAGGAAATGACAGACACGGAGGGAGAGACGGACAGAGAGAAAGGAAATGAAAGAGAGAGACAGGCAGGCAGGGAGAGACAGACGGGGAGGGAGAGACAGAAAGGAAATGACAGACGGAGGGAGAGAGATACAGAGAGAGAATGGCAGAGAGAGAGAGACGGACAGAGAGAATGGCAAAGAGAGAGAAAGGAAATGAGAGACAGACAGACAGATGGGGAGGGAGAGAGAGACAGAGGGAGAGACGAAGGAAATGACAGACACGGAGGGAGAGATGGGGAGGGAGAATGGCAAAGAGAGAGAAAGGAAATGAGAGAGAGACAGACAGAGAGAGAGAGACTGTTAGTCTTCCTCCACTCCTCAGTGATGATCCTGCTGTCGATGGCACAGGATTGTAGTTCAGACTGCAGACTTTCTTCAGAGAGAAAAACCAGGAGACACAAACACGCATGAAGCTAAAGGGAGAGCGCGTCTCCAGCTCGTCTCCAGCGCGTCTCCAGCTCGTGTGTCAAAGTTTTAGTGAAGTTCAGCTTTCAGACCACCGGGCAAAATCAGACCTGTGAACCTGCTGCCTGAGAAGCGGAGAGTTTTTACTCCGTGACCGCTGTTCAGAAAATCAAACCGAACGCATCGCTTCAACACGGCGAGCGCTGACTGGATCTGTACGGTTTAGTAACAGCAGGAGATCTGTGGTTTTGACGCTGAAAACAAGACAACGAAAAGCGTGACCCCTGTTGGAAATTTGTCTGAATGCACATGAATAAACATGAGTATGTAAATGAAGGCTGCGTCTCGCTGCAGCTGGAGAAGCTTCTCGAGTTTTTCAGCCCAAAATCAAACTTCAACTTCAGATGAAGAGCGACGGTGGCAGGAAACCCAACAGCACTGATCCTCTCTGTGAAGCACGGTGGTGGCGGCGGCAGCATCACGGGCGCACCTTTGCCCTTCACTGAACTGTTTTTCTTTTCTGCAAAGTACATTTTGTTTGATATCGGTCACACCATAAATATTGGCACCCTTTCTGATTACAGCATGTTGCTGAAAACAAATCTGGAATATAATATTTGAGTGAATTCACAGGTCAAAGTCGAGAGAGAGAGATGGGTTTGTAAATGCAGCAGTTCAGCCATAAATATTGACACCCCGATAACGCAGCTGAACTTATCAACATTACAAGGATTTATTTTTAAAAAATGTACACCGCTACGTTAGACTACGAATCTGAGGACACACTGATGAGCTGAAAAGAGGTTCTCGAGTTATTTGATCAGATCTCTACACCTCGGGCTTCGCCCTTTCAAGTCAGCGTCATCCTCTGAATTAATGCCGTTTATACGCTGCCTCGACAAACAGCTTTCTCTCCGACAGCCGTTTGTCAGGAGCGTTCAGTCAGGGCTCATTAGCTGTGTGTGTGAGTGAGAGAGAGATGAAGCGCTGGTGTTTCCATTGCAGTGTCACCTCTGATCTCTGTGTGTCTGATCTCTGTCACACACACCAACAGAAAGACACAACAGTCCCATCACTCATCTTTTCCCTTTAAGGCAGTCAAGTGTTTTGTGTCCTGCTGTGAGCAGGCTGCTAACAACGACACACACACACACACACACGGACCTCATCAGTAGCGCGACATGCAACAAAATGAAATATATCAGTAGTTTGGCTCTGATTATGTTTTAGCTAGCCAGTTAAGTTTTTAATGCATTTCTCATTAGCCATCCCATAATAACCCTTCCTGTCTTTTCTGATCCATGGCGATAAAAACCTGTCCTTTTCACTTTTGAACGGAGTATCAGTCACTCATCACACTCAGGGTGAGGTTAAATCTGTTCACAATATTAAGCGACATCGCCGTGTCCTGGGGCAAAGCCCAACATCACACCGGGGGAATCATTTCAGAGCTTAAAGGGGGAGAGAGAGAGAGAGACAGGTAGGCAGGGAGAGAGACAGAATGGCAAAGAGAGAGAGAAAGGAAATGAGAGACAAACAGACAGATGGGGAGAGAGAGACAGGCAGGCAGGAACAGATGGAGAGAGAATGACAATGAGAGAGCGGAAGGGAGAGACAGACAGAGAGAATGGCAGAGAGACAGACAGATGGGGAGGGAGAGAGGAAGAGAGAGACAGGGAAACAGACAGATGGGGAGGGAGCGAGAGAGAGAGACGGACAGAGAGAAAGGAAATGAGAGAGGCAGGCAGGGAGAGAGATGGTGGAGGGAGAGAGAATGGCAATGAGAGAGCAGGAGGGAGATACAGACAGAATGGCAGAGAGACAGACAGATGGGGAGGGAGAGATGAAGAGAGAGAGGCAGGCAGGGAGAGACATGGAGTGACAGAGACAGAGAGAGAATGGCAAAGAGAGAAAGGAAATGAGAGAGCGGGAGGGAGATACAGACAGAATGGCAGAGAGACAGACAGATGGGGAGGGAGAGAGGAAGAGAGAGTTGGAGAATAAACCAACGCTAACACGCTGACGAACAAACCCAACTCGCAAAAAGGTCCATGAAATGTTCAAGAAAAAGTTAGCGTTTGAAATAAAAAACATACATTTTACTTAGTAGGTGTTCCATAAATAAAGTGTTAAAGACAAACAGGCGAGCTAATGTTACGCGGAGGTACGCTAAAAATAAATAAATAGGAAGCTAGCATGAAGAGATGAATAGCTCGTTACCCTGACTGGCTATTTAGCTGTAAAAATGGGTTTTCAAGAGATAGAGAGTGGGATGGGGTGTGCGAGAGAGAAACATCCAAACAGTGCAATAAACTTTTATTTACTGCTAGTTCATTACTCAGATAATTTAACAGATTCCGCTGTGTGTGCGCCCACTCATTTCTCTCAAATTGGTCCAGCACTACCTGGCCCTGTCTCCATGACGACCACCAACCAGGCAATTACAGCAGAGGGCCTTTTGTGAATGAAATTTATTCACAAGCAAAGTGATGGAGGAAGGAGTGACTGAGGAGAGATGGAGTGTTGTGGAGAGGAGTGACGAGGTTCTTGATGAGGATTAAGGGCCACGCCCAGCTCCAGGTGACAGGAGGCTAAACAGAGAGAGAAAGGGCATTTGATCCTGCTAATCTTCACAACACCACACCCACCATTACAATTATCACCACCACCTTCATCATCTTTGGCCAGCAGGATGGAAACAGAGCTGCAGATACAGACCGAGGAGGAGCTTCCTGTCTCTCTCTCTGTGTACTAAACAGAAGGCCCTAATGCAATCCCCTGCAGACTGACGGGAGGCTCAACTCTTTATCTGATTAAGTAGAGACAGTACATGCCCAGAGCAAACAGGAGCCAGAAACAAGAAATGAACACACACACAGTCTCTCTTCTGGATTCTGATTGGTCAGGCGGTGTTGAATTTTCTATAAATGTAGTGCAGCTGAAAAGCCTCACAGGTTATATCAGTGCGTTTGTTCTGATCGAGTACGTTCTCGTTTCTTTCGGAGCAGCTCATTCACAGGGATGTGTACAGCGGATGCTCCACAGAAACGGATTTTTTTTAGATATATCAGTTTCTGTAACGTTTATGGGAGGAGTCTCCAGCGTCAGTGGGAAAGCAGGAACTTTAGAGCTTTAGTTTATACGTTACAGTTTCTGCAATAACGCAAGTCAGAACAGGAAGGAACCCGTTTCACAACCTTAACTAGAACCACAAATGGATTAAAAAAAAAACAGACATTGTGTGGTTCATTAATAACAAAACACTGTAAATGTTGGCAGACTGTAGTGGATGTGACGTGATATGAAGTCACATCACTGATTAGTTTCCTCTAACGGCACAGCACTGCGTTATTCCTTACAAAAAGTCACCACAACACGATTTCTACAATTTAAAAATAAATAGTCTGAGACTACTGTACTGCAGTGGTGGTGAAGGAGTGTGTGCTGTTTCTCTCTCTCTCTCTCTCTCTCTCACACACACACACACATGTGTTCAAGAGCTCTTGATGTCTGATTATCATGTGAAGCTAATCATCAGAGCTGGTCAGGAGCGCCACACCGCTAATAAGAGGAGGCCGAGTTCACAGGGAGGAATAATTAAAGAAAAAGCATCAGTTTGGGGGGATTGGAAGGGGAAAGGGAAAGGAGAGAGAGAGATGGGGAGAGAGAAAGGGGACACAGGAGAAAGAGCGGAAGGTGAGGGGCAGGGAGATAGAAAGAGGAGAGAGATGGGGGGGTAGGTAGGTGAGGGAGAGAGAAAGAGGGAGGAGAGGTGGGTGAGGAAGGAGAGAGAGATGCCTTCAGATCATCAGAACTCTTCCGACATGAGAGGAGAGAAAATCTCAGGCTCATGTCGGAAGCTCGGCGATTAAAGGGGGCGTGACATGGAAAACTGTCTCTTGTTGTTTTTGAAATAAGAGACGACGATGTGACTTCAGGACGTACTGCGACTTTTAAAGCGACTCTTACCTTCCCGGTCTGTAACAGCCACAGAAAGAAAACAGACTGAGAGAAGAAGCCAAAGTGTCTGAACCTTACATAGAATCTCCTCTTGATTTTTATGGTACCACCCCCTCATTAACATATGACTGCCAAACATATGGAGTCGTGGTAACTATGTTGCAGTCGACCGCCAGTCTGTAAAATGTTACTGGATGTTGGAACAGTTTCTTCGTTTTGGACTGAACCGTAGTTTACCTGCTTAACCAATCAAAGCCCTCAGGGAACATGAGCCGGTCAGTTTAACACCCTCTCCAAGATCTCATCTCATTATCTGTAGCCGCTTTATCCTGTTCTACAGGGTCGCAGGCGAGCTGGATCCTATCCCAGCTGACT
>JAODVO010000012.1:2661377-2672971 GCA_025400055.1 Notarius lentiginosus
TAGGGCCATGTGGCCTTAAATTCATTAATTGTTTTGTTTAAAAAAAAAAACTAATAAAATTGGAAGCCTGTGATTCGAATTCAGTAGCTTTCGGTCACTAAACAAAAAAATTGGGTGTTGGGAAAATTCTCTCTTTTTACGACCTACACTTGAAAAATCTGAAGGGCAGTCTAGCTTTAATGTTATATTTTATACCGTAAATTGTATTTTCCTCAATCGCAGGGAAAAAAAAAAGTTTTGTGCATATTAATAATTTGTTATAAAGTTTATTTTTTTTCTGTAAAAGTGTCTTGAAATGTATACAAATATATGTAAACACAACAGCAAAGATAAAGAAATAAAATAAACACACACACATAGTCAGTTCGGTGCAATGGCAGCCACAGACTCCGTATAGGGACAGGTAGATCTGAAATTTCTATTATATTGAATGTGTGTGTGTGTGTGTCTGTGTAGGTGTTATAACTGTGGAGGTCTGGACCATCATGCTAAAGAGTGCAGTTTGCCACCTCAGCCAAAGAAATGCCACTGCTGTCAGAGCGTGACCCACATGGTGGCGCAGTGTCCCCACAGGGGGGCGCCGTCCCCCTGCACCTCTCAGGACCCACGGCAGCCCCGAGACGACGCCCAGTCTTCATCTCCAGAGGACACACCTCCCACCTCTCAGCGCTGGAGGATGCCTCGAGACTGACCACAGACTCGCCTCGGAACTCTGACCTTTGACCTCATTCTGAGAGAGCATGGATCCAGCATCGTCTACCTCACACACTCGAGGAACAAGGGAGGTCCTCACTTCCTGTGCAGCTATGGCTAAGGCAACAGCCGTGTGTGTGTGTGTGTGTGTGTGTGTGTGTGTTAAGACCCTGACTGATTTGCCCTCTATGCAACTATGGCACAGGTTATCAGGGGGTCATCACAAAAAACACTTCAAGCTGCTAATTTCGATCAAATTGCTACACTGTTATGAAGAGTTACGAAGTTACAATCAACGTTTTTGTTTGTTTGTTTGTTTGTGTGTGTGTTTGTTTTTTTAACATCGACATTCCTTCAAGTCAAAAAACAAATCGTTCCACTTTAGCAAGCCGGGCTGCTCATGACCGTTGAACAAACGCATCTGCTATACGCTAATGCTAACGCTAACGCTGCAGCTACTGATCAGAACAAGGGCCGAGTTCACACTAACGCTAACGCTAACACACGGGTCGCTTTGAGAAACACACTCGCGTTTTCAGGAAGTCCTCAGAAAGCTTCCTGTCCACAGTGAAACACACAATGAAAAAAACCGCCACGCACGATGTGAAGTTTTGACATAATTTCGGCCATTTTAATTATTATTATTTTTTATATCAGCATGATCGTAATCACGCTTTCTTTCTGTGCTAAAAAGAACGCGATAGAAAGAGTTCAGTGATAGAAGTCAAAATTCCGCCATCTTGGAATCATAGTGATCGTGTGACAATGCCGTCAACATTTTCGAAAAAGCTGCATTTTCAAATACCCGTTTTCTTGTGGACTGAAACTCAGGCTGCGTTCACACTGAAGGTTAACATGGAACAATTACTTAATTTTTTTAAACAATTCATGATATTTTTTTCCCGTTCAAAATAACACGAAGACCAAATATCTCATCGACGGCAAAACTGATGCACGGAAAAACTGTACGACAAACACGAGATTCATAAAGAAATCTGTTTACGAAAAATTTTTTTTTTTTTGCCATGTCAAAACTGACCAATCAAAAACTAGCATTACATTTGGCTAAAGATGCAGTTTGAAGTTTGTTTGGTTCACAACAATATGTTTTCTGTTCTCCAAAATCAGTTCCAATAATGACGTTTTCTCTTCCTCTGAATGTCAAAACAGTAGAAAAGGGTTTTTTTTTTTTGGAAACGCTGTTCACCATCTCTCAGGGCTCTGTGCCGATAAAACGTGATTTTTAAAGACAAAACAAATATGTTACGTTGAAACCGATGTAATTTCATCAAGTGTTAGCAGCACTTAATTGGTCGCATACGCAGATGTTTCTCATTATCGGTTAATTCTAATTTCAGGTTAGCTATTCCTAGCCTTTTCCTTGTTTACGTGACACGTGGGCCGATTTGCGAACGTAACGCTGTATATTTACGTCTGTTTCCCAAAATGTCCACTGAAATCATTGGAAATGTTTTCACATCCTGTATGCTAATTTATTTCGCAAACTTTTTCCGAACTTATTTCAGAGTAAAAACTTCGTGAAATAAAGGGTATTGCGCGTATTTTGAAGATTGATACGAAATAATATGGGACTTTTTTGATTAAATAACAGAAATCAATGTGAACGTTGCCAAAGTGTGAGTGAGCGAGCGAGAAGATGCTAATCTTGTTTTCGGTGCGTTGTTGTGGGTGTGTTTCTCTTTACGACTAGCTCAGAATTAGCGTTATATTCCAAAATTGTGGCTTCTGAGATGAAGGCAAGCAAGACGAAGATAGTTACGTCTATTTCTTGCGCTGCTTAAATGTTAATATATGTGCTGAAAAGATTATATGAACGAATCGCGATTTATGTATGTCAAAGCTAGGTAGCTAAGGATTTTTTTATTTTAAATCTAGCACAAGGAGACTAGCATTGTTGTTAGTTCACTCCGCACTATCATGATAGCTAGCTAACATTTTCTAATTATCCACTTCTCCTACGACTTCTGTCCACACGTAGACGGATATTATTGAAAATGTAGCTTTTACCCACCAATATATTGTTTTTGAAATATATTTTTTGCAAAAAATGGTGCCAGGCCAGTAGGTGGCGATACACACACACACGTATATCTACGCCATGCACTGTTACATCAAACACCTCGCGAATAATGTTAACAGTATGCATGTTGATCAGCAAAGAATGCGAACTGCGGAAACGCAATCTTCAAGCACAACAATCGCTGATTCTTCGTACGAAATTTATTCCAAGTCTACGCTCGCAGAGTTGGTTTGTAGCACCGGACACAACAGTACAACGGCAATCGTACTACAATGTAACGAACCAAAGCGAAATTAAATAGACACGAAACCACGGAGCATGAAATAACATCCTGGCCCATTTGTAACACCGACATTAAAAAAAAAAACGTACGTTTTTCTCGTGAACGTGAAAACTAGAAATGTTTTGAAAATGTTCACAACTTTTTTTTCCCAGAAACGTTTTCAATATGGACGGAAGGCCAAAACGCTTTCTATGTTTTTGTCCGTGTACTTGCGGAAACTGGGACTAACCAAGGATACAGAAATGCTAACTTACGCGGTTGAAATAACGACTCCTAATGTGAACGCGGCTCAATTTCTGATAACAGTATCGCTACTCGTGCGCTTGATCAAACCTCCGATTATCACTGATGGCACCTTTAAGTGTGTTTTGAGCAATTTACCTCTCAGTGACCTCTCTGCCTTCGGGATTTCGAACATGAAGTAGCTTTTTCAGAACTGGACTGTTACTGAACTGAAGTGTGTGAAGGGGCCTCAGTGCATCGTGTCTTTAATATTAGCCTATTATTAATGAATGTTAATATCGACGGGACTTGTAACACAGAGCTCATAGTCGGGAGAGGAGTATTTCCTGGTGTGTGTGTGTGTGTTTTCCCCCAGAGAGAGAAAGACAGTGCTGCTTTTCATAATCCCTCGAACCAGCACAAAAAACGTCACCGTTGCCGACGTCTCTCCTCTGACCACACTGAATGTGAAAACTTGTAGAACTCACAGCCGGTTACAGAAACATTTTTTAATCTTGTGTGTTGACAAATCAAACAGTTACGCAACGTATACCGTATTTTCCTGAATATGAGACGCATTTTTTTTTTTTTACTCATCTAGCAGGCGACTCGTTACCTTGTTGTTAATTTGCTTTTTTTTTGGGGGGGGGACTCTGATACACAACAATATAAATCTTACGAAGTTTACAAAGCTCACTAACGAATTCCTTCGTTGAAGGAGCCCAGTGAATAACACACTTGAAGGAAAATTACAGTACGGAAGCGCACACTGTTGTATCTCTTTGAAATGCAAAGGTATCCGAGGTGACTAGAACAAAATGCATGTTCCGTAAAATTACAAAATGTCGATTTTACGAAAACTTGGAAGCAAATTTAGTTAGTTAGCTAAGTAGCTAGCTTAAATTCCTAGCTTAACCTTTTTATTTTCAAATCCAAATAATAAGATATATTTTCCGCAACTTCCCATGCCGTGACATTTAAGCTAGCTAACTTAGCTAGCTTAACTTTTGATTGATGTCTCATATTCGCAAGACGATTGCCTACTCAGCTTAAATATCACACTCACCTGGTAGTCTAGTGAAAGCCTAGCAGTAAACTTAGCTAGCTATGTATCAAATGTTACCATGATGTGTCGTGGCTAGCTAGCCAACTAACTTTAATTCCGTGTTCTATTAGTGTCACTAGAAGTTAGTCAACAAACTAGCTTAAATTTCCCAACGGTTTTTACGCAAACAATCTGGGCTATATTTTCAACAAGTCACCATGATGTATACCGTGATATTTTAGCTAGCTAGCTAGCTAGCGACACTAATCTTCAAGCAATGCACATTAAGAGACATTTTGATTGAGTTCGAACTTGCAAAACTAATAGCTAGCAGCAAGATAGGTTATTAGTTAGATAGTTAGGTAGCTACCTAGCTAGCAGTTCTCCAAACGATTCAGCGAAAATGAGGTTTCTTCTGGAAAAAACGGTATACGTGTTGGGTTTTTAAACTATATTTTGGTAAATCAACTATTTTGGTATAGATATATATACCAAAGATGACGACTGTGCTGAAGCGTGGAAGTTCTACAATAATCTCACGGAAATGAACTGAACTGAAGGTCCGACACTGATGTGGCATGCAGCGGATCGTGTATCGACTGCACGATTATTATTATGATAACTATGATGATGATTTTTATTATTATTCTCTGTGTGCATGCGTGCGTTCTATTTAATCGATCAAAAACAAAACAAGAAAGACAAAAAACTGCAATCTGAGACAGCACAGTTTTATTATACTGCGTATTTTTTTACCCACAATTCCTCTCAGGATGAACTTCTCTCAGGGAACGAATGGAGTAAACGAACTGCTCGGGAACTGATTGGGAAGACCGCGCCGTTTTCTTCAACGCAAAACCTCATCACTGTTGATTTTCCACACGCGCAGTACAACACGTGTACTGACCTGTTAACAACTACCTCTTTGAGTTAGACATAGTCATGAGTTTGTCATCGTTTGTGTTGTTTCATGCGGTTTTTGCTTTTTGTTTTCTGTGTCATATGTGAATGTTTTGTTTCTACGGTAATACGTTTGTTTACAGCAAAAGCCTACCTCGTTCCCCCCCCCCCTGTTCATCTCGGCCTGTATGAGGTCACCGTGTGAGGTTCTGTCCTGATGTTCTGATCCGTATATGTGGGGAGAAAATCGGACAGAGCGCTGTGTTAATTTCTGATAATATCAGGCGTTAGCCATTTTGCAGTATAATGTGTCTTTATACAGAGAATAGTGATCTGTGTTTGTGTGTGTGTGTGTGTAAAGCTGGACCTAAACTGCACAGATCTTTCAAAAACTAACTAACTAACTAACTAACTAACTAACTAACGATATTAATAATAATAATAATACTCTATACACTACAGGACGATGTTTCCAATTATTCTGGTACAATACTGCTGTCAAAAATTAAAGCTAGACGGCCTTTCAATTTCATAAAATCGTTGAAATGTAGTTCCCTCTGAAATTCGGTCATTGTGATATATGTGTATTTCTGGAATATCTCATGAAATATCAGGCCATTCTGTTCTGTGGCTGGAAAGTTATTTAATTTCAGCCGATTAAAGCAAATAATATGCGTGAAATCGTTCGCTTCGCGCAGTCAAGCAGACAGACGAAGTCCGTGTTTACATCATTCTGTCGCGAAACGAAGAGCTGATCACACCGAGGTGCTCGCTGACCTGACCGCCGATGTTTATTTATTAGTTTGGTCCTGCGTTTCCTTTCCTTCGTATGTAACGTAACATCTTTTCTTCGTCCCGCTTTCCATTACTGTAGTCGGTCTTTCACGCTTCATTCGCACACTCACGTCCTCCATTTTGTTTCAAATTTGTATCCCACGATGCCTTGAGCAAACAAGGAAAGATGTAGTATCTTGTATTGGGTCATGGTGAAGCAGGAAAAAATAGCAGAGAATTTAGGGCCATGTGGCCTTAAATTCATTAATTGTTCCATTTTTAAAAACCTAATAAAATTAGAAGTCTGTGATTCGAATTCAGTAGCTTTCAGTCCACTAAACAAAGATAATTGGGTGTCAGGGAAAATTATTTTTATGACTTACACCTGAAGAATCCGAAAGTCAGTCTAGCTTTAAACCACAGTTATGCACAATGTACTCAAAAAATACTCAAGATATCTATATGTATTGGGCGGAGGATATTTATTTCTTTATTTCAATTCCACGCTGTCAAAACACATCTTTATGCTCATCTATCTGACACTAGTAAGAGAATATGTTTAACTTCAACTGAAGTCCAGCAACAAACAACAAAATAAATCCTTCCAGAGAGAGAGACATAAATCTTTAAAAAAAAAATTATTCACACTGCCAGTGATTCATTCATTTGTTTCACTCACAGCCGTCTTATAGTCAGTGGAGTGTGTAGGGTGAACTTACTGAGCAAAATCAGATTATTAGCTCATCCGGACGACAGGTGATGAGTTTATGCCATCATGTGTCGTCATCATCTGTCCAGCATTGTCCACATTTCATGAAAATCGCTTCTTCTCTCTCAATTCTTCACTAATTTTTATTATTTTTGGCAGGAAGGTAGGTCTACCTGGGGTGCATATAGCTTCTACCTAAATTTGCATAACTGCAATTAATAATGAAGATATGGAGTAATCAATCAATCAATCAATCAATCAATCAATCAATCTCTAATGAGCAGTTTCCACACAAATCATTTCTTCTTCCTCAATTCTTCACCGATTTTGATTCTTCCTGGCATGAAGGTAGGGGTACCTAGGGTGCTTGTCACTTCTCCTCAGATTTGCTTAATTACAATTATTAATTAAGTTATGGACTAATTAAGCCTTAATGAGCAGTTCAATAAAAATTGCTTCTTCTCGGTCAGTTCCTCGCCATTTTGGATTCTTTCTGGAAAATATTTGGGCCGGACTGGTTGAGAGTAGAACTGCACAGGGTGGCCCACTTTAGATCATTCTTTCTGGACTAGATAGGGCCAGAGTGAGCTATGCCATCATTGACAGTCTCGTTATACACACACTGCTGTGTGTATACAACCAAATAAAATTCAACCGCTCAACAAAATAAGGTGGATATGAAACTTCTCCACACATCAGTTTTGAAAGGATTATTGATTAAAGAGGTTTGTTTGCTTATTTACTGATTGACTGAGTTAGTATTTTCCATCCATTTTCTCCCTACCTTGGTCACCTGCGAATTCCCACCCACTAGCCAGATCTGCCCTATCACACAACAGCTACAGCTAGGTAAACTAAAGGCTAACACTTGCTTCCTCTGAGACGTGAAAAGCCACACAACCCAAATGCATTTTGTTTTCCAAACTGCTGCTCATGCTGCATCACAGGGCAGCGTAACACACTTTCAGAAAAAAGCGCTATCTACCCTCTTCCGCATACATGAGTTCACAGAAGGCCACAATTCACTAGTTTTACCGTGACTGACAAGGTGAAAAGAGTACGCCCCTCCTATTCAGAGAACACAGCTAGTTTTGCTCGCTAAATTTATCAGAATTCAGTCTTGTGACCTCTCAGCAATAGCACAAACACTTTTCTGTTGCGACACTCAGGACTTTCATCTTTCTATGGTTCCTTATATAACTGTGCTCAGCAGTAAATACTCAGTAAGTTTTCTGAAATCATCACGGGGTTAAAAATACACACACCCACTTAGATTATTAATTCAGTGGTGCTGAAAGTTCCAAAATGTCTTTTAACTTGCCAAGGCCAAGGCCTCTTAACTTCCTGTTAGTGATTGTGCTTGACTACAGCTGGTAATTTCTTTGTGCACAACATAAAAAGGGCATGTTTGACATCACTTGTTGCATTGACCAACACATTGTACAATGGGAAAGTCCAAGGAGCTCAGTGCAGATCTGAGAAGAAGGATTTACACCAGATCATCAGTTCAAACAATTGCATGCTACTACAAGTTATTCAGAGGTGTAGCCATTTTGCCAAGCCACTTTGCTGGAAGAAAACCCAAACTGACCACACAGACAAAGAAAGAGCCTTATGGAGGAAAGTTTTATGGTCAGATAAAGTTGTTTGGCCACAATTACCAAAGGTACAGAGGAACACTGCAGCAACTGTTAAGCATGGTGGTGGTAGTATCATGCTCTGGGGCTGTTTTACTGCCAGTGGAACTGGATGGAATGTGGATGGAATAAGGAACAGGAGAACTACCTCAGAATTCTTCAGCGTAACCTCAAACTATCTGAAACCTGGACACAGTTGGGTGTTCCAACAGGAAAATGACTCCAAATATACATTGGTTGTAGACTGGATAAAGCAGGCTGAAATTAAATCCTGGCCTTAACCCTATCGTGCCAGGAAACACACAAATTTAATTAAACTCTACCAATTCTGCCAAGAAGAGTGGCCAAATATCCAACCTGAATTCTGCCAAAACCTTCTTGATGGCTATCAAAAGTGTCTGGTCAAGGTGAAACTTAGTAAAGGACATTTAACCAAATATTAGGTGTGCTATATGTATATTTTTCACCCTGTGTGTATAATTTTGGCCATGTTGATATCAGAAAACCCAAAATAAACTAAAACTTCTGTACCAAATTCTTGGGTTTTTTAATTAAAGATGTATGTTGTACAATCATTCTACCACAGAAAAAGAGCAGTTCAAAGAAATCACTGAAAGCCAAATTCGCCATGATATTCACATCTATGTATGTAAACTTATGACAGCCAGTAGTCAGTACAATCTCTCTGAAATGATGAAAAATGTATTGTCTACCAGCAGATCATGTTACTTCCAAAAGCTGAAACATGCAGGCATCACAGAGCCATATAATTTACCCACAAATATATATTTTTTTATTATTTATTCTGTACACTGCTCTCATGCTCTGTGTGTGTGTATGTGTGTTTGTGAGTGTGTGCACGTGTTCACTGCTTCAGATGAATTAAATGCAGAAAAGGAATTTGGCAGTGCTTGAGTGTACATGTGACAAAAATGAAAGCTTCTTCTTTTTCATTTACCCACAAATGTATTTATTCCATTTGAAAACTGTTCGGCAAACCAGCTACCAGATTTGGGACACTATGACATCTTGAACTATTTAGTATTTGGGACTTCTAAATACACCACAGATGTTAAACACTTACAAAAGTACAGATGCTTACCGATATTTCGAGGCAGGTTTCGTGCTGGAATGTTATGGTAAATTCCCGATAAAGAAAAATTCCTTATTATGATAAAGGTAAGCTCAAATGTGAACTTGTAATAGTAATAAACAAGCCAGGGCCGAGATCTAGCATATTTTATGGTGTTTAGCCTTGTCTACATTATCAGTGCATAACAAACATGCTACTATTCGAGCCAAGCATTAGGTCTAATAAAATATATCGTGTCCAAAGCCCACATTTAGATCTACAGTTTAATGTTACACAGAGCTTTTCACACTGACCTTATATAAAATGTTCTCCACACACACAGGGATTTTTTTTTTATCATCCAGTCTTCCTGTTTAACTGCAGCTCACCATTTTTCTCATCTTTCTGGGGTCTCCAGGAAGCGGTGAAAAGCTAAACCAGGTTTATCTCCACATCTGTTATTACATCCAAAAGCACTACAGGTCTCTGGCATTGTTTTTTTTAGAAGGAACTAATACAAGTTTATCTGTAGATGTTTACCGAATTGGGCTTTCAATCACTCGCGTACACTTGTGCTGGTCGCTAGCAAACACAAAGCTCACCAGGCAACATGGCCATGTAAACAAATCCACGATGATGTCACATGAAAACATTGAAAAATAGCTGGTAGGGTTGCTCTTGAGATCCAATTTGTTTGAAACTGTATTATCACTTGATTATATTTTCTGGCTGGTTGATATTGTATCAAAGTTTCAGAGTATGTCAACTGTTATATAATTAACAAGCTACACACAAAATGTCAATGTCTAATCAACATGAAGTTGTTTAAGTAGCGTTTCATCATAGTGCCTGCATGATTTTTCCTGGTAAGATTTTCATTTAGTAACAGCACAAAAGCAGAGCTGTGCTGTCCTGTGCACAGTTTGCGGTCTGTGTAAGATATAAAGATGCAGCTCCGTTAATTTAAAAATATATATATATATATACTGTATATGCTCCTCTTTTTCATATTTGTATCTGTATCTGTTTAGAACACAATCTGTTCATTCTGAATAATGTATTCATATTCGCCTACATCCCAAATGAACGCTATTGTTATTGTACAGTATTAATCTGTTCTCGAGAAGACACTAATAAGCGGGCAAATTGGTTTTATTCGAAACTGGTAGAAGTTTGGCGTGTTGCATTCCTAATTTATTCTCATCCCTACAAACTAATTATCGTCACTCTTGACAAATGGAAAAGCATCTGCTTTTAATTCCCCACAGTAACCACTTAAACAGATTGTATGTCGTTTTATTTAGAGTCTATGTAAGAACAGGTAAAACTGTTTATCTCTAAATGAGCTTTCTGCTCACTCACAGCAGGCTGGAAATTCAATTTATAGTTTAGATTCATAGAAGTACAGTACTGTGCAAAAGTCTTAGGTACCCTGTTTTGGTTTTTTTTTGTTGTTGTTGTTGTTGTTTTACATACAAACTTTTTTATAGATTTTTTTTAATAGATTTTGCATTATCGAGTTAGTACAAAAACATTTTAGAGTTTCAGATGTTCTTTTTGGTCCAGCACAAAATTAAATGTTACAGGGGGAAAAAAAAATTGTATCTGAGCAGCATATTACATAAGAGAGCACATTTCACGTTAAAAGAAAACATAATGAAGGCTACTGGAAAATTTTTGCTGTAAAATTAAGAAGCGAGTGGGACAAAGTGCCCACAAGAACTGTGGCTGGTTCTGCAAGATGCTCAGTAAAACCTACAGCTCATTTCTTTGTAAAACTGCATTGTGGCGGCACGGTGGTGTAGTGGTTAGCACAGTTGCCTCACAGCAAGAAGGTTCCGGGTTCGAACCCAGTGGCCAGCGTGGGCCTTTCTGTGTGGAGTTTGCATGTTCTCCCCGTGTCTATGTGGGTTTCCTCTGGGTGCTCTGGTTTCCCCCACATTTCCAAAGACATGCAGGTTAGGTTGATGTGGGGCGGCCTTGGGCTGAGGTGCCCTTGAGCAAGGTACCGAATCCCTAACTGCTCCCTGGGCGCTTTGCCCACGACTCTGGGTGTGTGTGTGTGTTCACTGCTTCAGATAGGTTAAATGCAGAGGATGAATTTCACTGTGCTTGAAGTGTGCATCTCATCTCATTATCTATAGCTGCTTTATCCTGTTCTACAGGGTCACAGGCAAGCTGGAGCCTATCCCAGCTGACTACGGGCGAAAGGCGGGGT
>JAODVO010000012.1:3066528-3077600 GCA_025400055.1 Notarius lentiginosus
TACACAACCTCTCACGACCAAAGTCCGTACACGTGTGCTCGGTTCGCAAGTAAACACAGAGCTGCTCCCGGTCTGTTTGGCTTAAATGATGTCACGACGACGGCCCCCTGGCGGTGAAAGTGCGCATAAGTAAGATGTGAACAAACCTTCGGAAATTGGGCAAAAACAGTACATTTTAACTGTTTTATTCAATTTTAGGGTGCAAATCAGACACCAGGAAGATTGAATTCGCTTTTTGGGTCGTTCTTCCAGACAAAGTTGATATTCTACATTTCACCTCCAACCATTGCCTTTAAGTTCTGTTATCAGGGAGCACTTCAGCTTCTCACTAAAGCACGATGCCAATCAGCAGCAAATGGTGAACTGAAACGATACACTGAAGATCCCACCAAGTATCATCAGCCATTTTACAGACACGCCCCTGACACCCTTTCACATCCTCAATCACTATGAGAATCGGAGCGTTTATCAAGTTGTAACCCGGCTTTTGGGCAGTTGGACGCCCCGAGTGCACGCTATAGGTTTGGAGGTAGAGCTTTGAGTACATGGGTGGACTCAAGGATTTAAAAAAAGAAAAAAAAAAAAACCCCACCCATTAGAAACCTTTTGTCAAAGCTTCCCAAATGCACTTTTAAACCCATGAAAATGAAACCTAACACACATTTCAGGCCATGCTGATACAATGCTGGCTCATATGGAAAAGGTCACACCATCTCATTGAAATCTGTGCATCATTACACCTGTACCAAACAGACAGGAAGATGGACAGACCGCCCAACCAAATTAAATAAAAAAAAAAAAAAGGGATATTCAGACAGACTGACAATGAACAAACAGGCGAACGGACATTGAAGACAAGAAAGAAAAAGAAAAACCAAATGGAAAGTGGAAAAAGAATGAGAAAAGCATGACTCAGTCTATGCATCGATCACTGCTTTACTTTGAGCTAAGCACATTAAAACAGCTAGCGTGCACGCACGTGGTTAAACACACTCAACATCTGTCTCGCTTTGTGTCTCTCATTCGCACCCTCCCAGTCCTGCAGTCTCTCCCTCACCATCCCTCACCCTCTCCCCGTCACCCAAGTCATCTGATTTTCACACTGCACACACCTGAACAGAATAGAAACGCGCACACACGTTGACATTTGTAACCGTCAATCTCAGTGTGGAGAGAGAGAGAGAGAGATCCAGAAAGGAAGAGCCCGAGTGTACAGGAGGAGTGTCGACTCTACATCAGTGAGGACGTTCTCCTGCTCAGGAACAAAACGTAGGAGGAAAGAGCCTGTCTTACGGCCATGTGATCTTACTCCTAATCCAAACACACACACAGCTGCAGGTTGGGTGGGACTGACTTTATTAAATGATACGCATCACATTCAGCCAAAGAATGAGTCACTCTTACACAATACCACACACACACACACGGGGATTAAAGGCCAAGTTCCTGCGAGTGTGTGAGAAGACAGAAAGAGCTGTAAACTGACCAGTTCAATGACCATATGAAATCTGGAACCCATGGACATCAACTATTACAGGCATTTAGCAGATACACAACATACCATTGCAGCCTGAGGAGCAGTTACGGGTTCAGCGCCTTGCTCAAGGCACTTCAGCCGTTCCTGCTGGTCCAGGGAATCAAACCGGCAACCTTTTGGTCGCAAAGCTGCTTCTCTAACCATTAGGCCATGGCTTCACCGAATGCAAAGTTCACGCCCTTGAGATGCTTTGCCAGGCCCTTTACTGCAGCCACCTTCAGTTTCGTCTTCAGCAAGTAAAAACCATGCTCAAGTCAACCAAAGGGGGAAAAAAAAAAAAAATCCCACAAACAAACTGAGCTAGAAGTCTCTCTTTATGGCCGTCCTTTTTATATTTAAAAAAAAAAAAGCTGCATATTGAATACGTTCTTAACGATATAATCACTAAAGTGATGAAAATAGACGAGTCAAGGAGGGCACCACAACTATCGTACGTGATGTCATTTTCCACGAGCACAGCGGAGGTGTACAAGTGCATGCTATACTGGGGTCAGCAAGGCAAAGTATTCCGTCACGGCTGGTTGGAGACCGATGCAAGTGCAGAAAATCTTTATTCTAAAGAAAAGTGCAAACAGGAAAATGGTCCAAATCGGCAGGCAGAGACCGGGAACGGTAAAACGGGCAAAAAAGGTTAAGCGAGGCACAAACAGAATACCGTAGACAGGAATCAGTCAGGAAACAAGGCTCGGGAATGTGTCGACGCAATACTTCGCCTTTATTCCGAGTCCTTATATAGGTGTCCTGATTGCGCATTAATCCCGTGCAGGTGTCATTCACAGTGTGCGTGAGTCTGTCTGGAGCGTGCCTGAGAGTCCTTCCTCGGTGTGACAACTCGACTATATAATATAATATAATGGTCTAGCATGACATCTCAGTCAATTCGTTTGCATTTCACCACAAAAGTTATGCCAAACGCAGCATTAGAAAAGGAAACAATAAAGTGGCGGCTAGTTTATATATTTAAAAAAATAAAATACATTTACCCGCTTATCTATCTTCCACCTGTTTGATGCATTACATGGTGCGCTGTTGGTGTTTTGCAGTGAAACGAAGTTAAATGGCGTCTGGCTAGAGTTGTTTCTACCTCATGGCTCGTTTTTTCCACCCAAGTCCTCCACAAATCCATACACTGCTGCAAAATGCTCACTGGACAACTTGCTGCTTTTTCCAGGAGTAAAGTTCTCGCTTTCCCTGATGAAGCCACTCGGCCTTCATGAACGTCTTCGATCCGGGACAGAATGAGAAAGACGTGCGGAATCCTGCGTCACGCAGAGCCACCCTCGCTTTCATCTCCTAATACGTCAAATGTATCTGGCTAATCCAACATGGCCGCACCCGGAGAAACAGCCCAACGGACTGATGCTCCAACCTGAACATGTTTTTAAACTAAAATCCACTTAGTTTCCCCCCCCCATCTTGTACTAATATTTCATAACTAATTTCAAAACTTCCTTGTTCATCACTTTAAGAACATTACATTTCTTTGCCTGAAGCTGCTCTTGGGTTGCTTCTGCAGGATGAAGCACCGTCCTATCAGCTTTGTAGCATTCGACTGAATCTGAGCAGAAAGTACATACACTTCAGAATTCATCCTGCTACTTCGATCAGCAGTTACAACAACACCCGGCTTAAGTCAATCGCCATTCACGGGGGGGGATATTCAATTTCCTTTTAGCAGCTTTAATAAAAAAAAAAAAATTAAAGCCCATTGACAAATCGTGACTTTTTAGCACACATCTTGAACGTGATCAGCTCAAATCACAGCTGCTGTTAGACAAGTTTAGAAAGCAGGCTGCTCGTCCCGCCCTCATTTAAAACTTGCTTTTTGGAGATCTTACATTTTATAAGCATTAAAAGCAAGGAAACGTTTTCCTTCAGGGCAAACGCATGCCGATTTATCAATCAACCAGAGACACAGGAGCGCAGTGTGCTAAAGATGCTCAGCCCTGAAAAATAGAGTCGTGGCTGTATTTACATTAACGAGGCGTCTCTTGATCGTAGACCCTGACAATGATACGCCTACCTCAGCATACGTTGACTTGGTTAGCTGTTATATGAAGGGGTGTGTCTTCATCAAGGAAAGAATTCTACGATCCTCCACGTTAGTGGTTTTCTGCATACTAACGGAATAACCGGTGGATACCCTACACCTTTTTTCAGGTCACGGCACCCTTCAGAAGTATGTAAATTCTCAAGGCACCCTCATATAAAATACACGCAGTCACGCCGACCCCGACAGTGATGCTGCGATATGGGAAAGAGGGCCGCAAGACAAATTGAGATGATGCACGAGGCGGCGATGATCTGCATTAGCGTAACTAGCGGATTTTTGGAATTTTTATTATTTTATTTATTTCAACGTTAGAATATATTTTTTGATGGCACCCCAGCACCCACTCGTAAATCTCATCAGTTATTGATAGAGAGATCCTATGAACAGCTGCCAAATGCAAATTCAAAACATCTTGAATCAACTTGACCTTTTCTTTCCATAACCTGTCAAGAAACAACAAGGAGACGGACCACACTCGGCTATGAAACAGCATCTCGGTCAACTGTCCATTTACTTTGGGGCCTGTCAAAATAGAGGATAGGGATGTAATTCCTAAACACTGATTTTTTTTTTGGTTGGTTGGTTGAACTCCTTGAACTGAAAGCAAACGTCAACGCTTTACTTTGTAGCAGTGTACAGAGGAAACAGTCCAAAAATCACGGCACATCCAAATGATTACGGCCCTGACTGGGCGTGCATTGTTTTCACTCGTCTCCCTCACCAAGTTTAACCTCTGTTAGCTGTCAAAGGACACCGCTTTCAGTGGGCTTCTCACATTCTCTCAACTTGTACAAAAGCTCTACAGATGCCTCACTTCCAGCACAGAGCTGTCATTCTGCTCGTTTCCTGTTACACAGCACCAGTGCACGCGCTCACATGCTGACACCCCAAACTTGACGCCGAGAAAAGCAAGAACACTACCCGTAAATCAGCAAATCCTTCTTAAAATAGAAGACATTAACCCTACTGCGCTGAAGCGAAACCACTGTTACCGCCCCGAAGTCGATTATTTTCCTGTTCTTACTTACATTATAGCAGCAATAAACGGACATTCCGTCACTACCCTTGACATTCTCCTTAAAACTAAACAAGAACCCTCAGGAGATTCCTTCAGCGACCAGCACATAAAGGTCGTCTTATTAAAAGGATCATGCACGTTTCGTAACCCATCTACAGGAGCTTACTCTGTAAAACCTTTAGTCATACGTGTCAAAATATGCTCAAAGAAATGGGGGGAAACCAGATCAGCCCGTGGTTGACGGGTAAAAGGGCACCACTGATCTGATCTTCAGTGTTGAAATCCCGGTCATGTATATGACGCATACTGATTCGCCCTATAACTGCAACCAGAGCAACAGAATGTGCTGAGGATGAAACCGGAGATGTTACGAAAAGGCCAGTAGAGCAGAGAGCAACACACACAATCACTAAAACATCTGCTCTCCAACTCTTATGTTTAAAAAAAATAAATTAAATTTTTTAAAGGTTCTCGTACCACAGTGACCGAAATGAAAATGCTGAATATGAATGTACACCGTGCTATAAATTGTGTTTGTGCCCGCGTTTGCGTGTGTGTTTATGCATGTGCAAGCTGATCCCAGGGATGGAGGGAGTTTCCGGTGGGTATTTTAGGATGCTGAGCCATTGCAGCTGCATCAGCCACTCCACCCGAGACAGAAAGGGCCAAGAGACAGGAAACAGAACTCCAAAAGAGAGGGGAAAAATAATAAATATTCTCAGTCGCACCAGATCTACTGCGATATAATACCATCCTCCTCCTCCTTACACGATGCTACGCTGTCCATATACCCACTTACATTGATTGTACCGCATTTTGCATCGGAGCTTTGCAAGTTAATATCAACCGCTGCTCCCTTAAAAGGCCCCACCCACTTCCTCTGATCTCAAGTGATCGGGACGTTATCGAGATATTTTGACAGAAAACAAAAGTAGAGCGAAAAAAGGATGGAGATTTTTGAACGCAGACCTACGGCTAAAGCGTTAACACTTTTCAAATAACATTCACAACAATGATCATTTATTCCAAATGGAAAGCTGGTGGGGAAGGAATTTTGCATACAATTATGCAAATCACTATAACTCCACCCACAAATCAGGTATAACCAACCTGCTCGATGACGACGACAACGAAGAGGATCAAGATCCTACAACACTGATGCATGCACAGCGACAAAGGGGCGGGGCTTCAATTTATGCACGTCTGCTTTAGAATTACGTCACACAAATGTTACTTCGGAGGTTTTTTTTGGCTTGTAAATGAACAAGTTCATAAACACAAACGACAATTAGGACAAAAGTAATAGCGCCCTATACTAAGAAAGGGTTACGCCAACAAAGCAGCGTTCATGAGTTATTTACTGCACGTCGCGTTTAGGAGGCGCTCGTTTCAGCTTTTCCCATCTTGTGGGCGTGGCTGAATAGAAGCATTGCCTATTGGTGTTTCCAGTCATTCAGTCAGTACACGAGAGAGGGAATATGGTAGTGAGCGACAACAGCAGCACAGAATTATGGGGCTGTTATGAGATTATGATTTTCAGAAAAGCTGGGAATGAGGCAGGAATACGTGTTGGATAAGACCAACACACATTCACACCTTGGGGCGATTTAGAACTCACCAAATTCACCTAATGGCTTGTTTTGGGGATGTCAGAAACTGGAGAACCCAGAAGGAACCCATACAGACACAAAAGGTGAATAAAAAAAAAAATTATCCAAAATAAAAGTACCTGAGAAGGAATCCTTAGTAGAAGTGTCTGAAAATGTAACTAGAAATGGAATCGTGTCAAGTCCCAAGGTCTCTTTGAGGACAGCTGTCCAACCTTTATCTCAAAAGTGCAAGCTCTTCCCAAAAGACGCTATCCTTCCTGAACGGACCACAATTTTCCAAAGTGGCCATGATAACGGAGTACCATACTCTACATTACAGAATTTATAATCCTTGAATGACAGTGCGGGATTGTTTTTTTTTTTTCCCCTCTAACTTTTAATTGTATGGTGCATAGAAAGCAGAGATGTTTCCAAAACAAACACCGCTGTGTGCGGGAATGCCACCATGTCATCATTCCTGGTCACGATGGTGCTCGTGTAACTCACACGCCAACGGAGGATCATAAACCTAATGTTCTCAGGAGAACCGGACATTAAAATCAGCTGGGCACTGAAACAATAGTGTTCACTCACTCTCACATGCACCAAATTTGGCAAAATCATGAGTGTTCCATGCTTGCTGATCAGGAACCAAGAGTTACAGATTTACTGTCCACTTCAGGAAAATATTTCATGGAACGCCATAAACCAGTCACATCTGGCAACCCAGAAACATTACTTCCACAGGAAATCTGTCGGAAAGTCTCTCCCCCCAAAACCCACGTGTTTGTGGACAACACAAAGTATGAAAAGTTTTGGCACCTGAAAAACAAGAGGAAATGTTTTCATCCACTGGCGAAGAATCAAACTCGTCAACGTGACTCAGTTTAGCGTGCAGTTCACTTCATTTCATGCGCATTTTACGATGTTAACACCAGCAGTCGACAATTTGCCACGATTTTCAAAAGCAACACTAAGAAAACTGCTGAAGAGTTAAAGAGCGGTGTAATAATTACTTAATTAGAACCTCAGATTAACTGACGGCCTCGCCCACTTGCTTTCTATCGGCTCACAAGATGGAGGCTTATGAATGAATGAATAGTAGATAAAGTGAATCACTACCAGCAGCAAACCTGCGTCCTTGGCATCAGAGGTCTTTTGGTGGTGTGGTTGACTTACGGGAAGTCAACAAGGGAGGGATTGGGGAATGTGAGACTAGTTCGCTCATTACTTCTAATAAATATGAAAAAAGCGTGTTCCTTACATGACACGAGTTCACTACCTTAAGCAGTTATGTTTAAAAAAAATAAAATTCTTGATCGCAATTCAGCAGTGGTTTAGTCCTTCAGCTCCATCACTTCCTCACATGTAAACTCCAAAAACAGCTGCATACACGATCGCCATCACGCATTAATGACGGAAAAACTTTAAAATGTTGCGCTACCAATAACAAGGTCGCATTAAGGGCACTACATCTTACAGGAATCTTACAATAACACGGTAAGACAAAGTAATAACCAAATGCAAAGGGGAAAAAAACAACAAAAACTACCAGTATTAACTATTTCAGGCTGGAGAGTTCCTTTAAAAACTGAAACACCAATTCAAATAAAGGAGTTGGGATTTTTCTGTTGTTTTTGGCTCGTGTCATCGGAACAAGTTAATAACGAAAGACACAGTAAACTTGCCTTGAACCCTTGGACAAGTCAGAACACTCGATATTCAGTGTGTGGAGTGTTCAGAAGGTTTAACCAATGACGACACCAATTAAACCTTTTCATTAGAAAGAGCACGCGAGCTACTACAGGAAATTAAAAACACAGTTTCCGTGCCTTGAGTCCATCATTCATGCCTAACAAAATCTGTCTTCTCAAAAAAAAAAAACTAGAAAAGCACTTTGAGTGCGCAGACCTTCACCAAGAATCCTTTAAAAAAAAAAAAAATCCAGGATCCAGAAGGTGATCCGGATCTCCGCCAAAATGTAATGGATTGTTATTTGTGCCCAGTCACACCTCTGGAAAAAATTTCAGAGCAATCCGTTCATTACATTTTCCGTAATGTTGCTAACAGACAAACCTACGCTACCGAAAGCATAACCTTCTTGGCGGAGGTAAAAAAAAAAACCCACACATTTAAAGGTGCTTTGTGAAAGATTAGTCCATTTTATCCCCCAATATTGTTGCACTAGTACACGTTACAAATTTGCCTTTTTATCCTCTTGAACCAGCGCTCACAAAGCTCCGCCCTCTTGGATCCTACTGACTCGCTCTGTGTTCACATGCTATCAGAATTATGCCGAATTTGAAGTTACAGCTGAACGCCTAAACGACTCAATTTCAAGCTGGAAATAATTCCGATATACCAGCGTTCCAGAATTGGGACAACCTGTCACGTGGTGGAGAAAAGGACCATTTCAGTAGCGTGAAGTAGTATGTAATTGCAACTATCATGAGATGCTTGCGTGTGCATTCACAAGACCAAAAAAGACTTTTTAAAAAAAAGTCAAGGAATCTCCTGTGTGCCGGGCTGTAATTATGTGGACACCAATGTTCCACGTGAAATTGTGTATTCATCGATACCGACACCATTCCAATCCTAAAAAATCACTTGAACATGACACTCGTAATTCCAATTTGACCACAGGTAACCCAGGCTGACGATTTGTACAAGATGTACTGTATGTAAATTAATATTAAAAAAAAGAGAGAAAAAGAAGAAACCTTTGTCACATGCACACTTCGAGCACAGTGAAATTCATCCTCTGCATTTAACCCATCTGAAGCAGTGAGAAAACACACACACACACACACACACACACACACACACACACACACACACACACACACACACACTCTCTCTCTCTCACCCAGTCATGCGTTCACTTATTTACTCCTCCCTCACTCATTCAGTGACTAAACACAGTGTCTTTTCTTCTTCACACTGCTGGAGCTCAGGTTTTACACTGGGCAGTAAAACAGAAACAGTATAATTGTGTTCACGTTCCTGCTCCAATACGCATGCAAACCAGACTGCTGCCGTTCCGCAGCAGGTTAATTACAAACAGCTCGTTTGATGTTCTTTTGTAAATACAAACAAACAAATGAATAAAAATTGTCACTGCAAGTTACCAAATATTGTATGCACTGTCATTTAAATAAAAATTGTAAATCTTTAAAACGAATGAAGCAAAGAAACAATAACAGGCAGAGAGCTGAGGTTTATTCAGGTATCGCTTGTTGCACCGTTTTAGTTTTTTTTATTTCAGGAAATATTTGAGAAGGAACTGCATAATGAATATTGTCCCATTATTATTATTATTATTATTATTATTATTATTATTATTATTATTATTATTATTTGCTGACAGTTTTGTCAGTAAATTACTGTGTATTTACAGTATGTAAGCTGTGTCTGAATCTACAGTATTGTAGATTACATACTGTAAATTCACAGTAATTTACTGACAAAACTGTGACCAATATTGTGCTGTAAATTTACAAGAATACAGTAAAGAATTGTACATTTATTTCTCGTAAAATACTGTAATTCTAAAATACAGTAAGGAACTGCAAAAATTCCAGCACTTTGCTGGTGAAGCTGCTGCGAGTTAATTACTATAAATTCACAGTGAAACGTTTTACAGTGTTTAAACACATTTAATACAATAAGGAAAGATAAAGTTTAAAATAAGTTTATATTATTAAAGGGATACTTACATCAGTGGAATTCTGGACCTCCATCGGCTCGGCCATGACTAATGAAAGTTTATTTCCACTTCTAGCTTCAGCTCTGGAATCAAAATCATTGAAAAGAAATCAATCCATTTCCTGATTTTCCACCATTTTCTTTATGATGGTGTGTGTTACTGATTAAACTCTCGGAAAACTGCCCAGAGGAGGAGTGTAAGAGAACTTTACACACATCATCAAGCAGTTAAGGACAAAAGGAATGCTGTCCAACTCCATTCCATCAGCAGGATGAGGAAGTGTTCAGGATCTAACAAGGAAACAGAAGCAGGATCTCCTCCTGATCACCGTGTCCAGCTTTACTGACCTGCACACTCTGTGTTTCTCTTTCAGATTCATTATTAACACGAAAGATTTTAGTTCGTCCACCTGAATGTCGTTATAGTATTTTAAAATGACTGTCAGTCAGTCAATCTTTATTTTTAAAGCACATTTAAACAACCCTGAGGTGTTTCTCAAAGTGCTGAACAGACATAAAAACAGGAACCGGGATATAGAAACTGCTGACAAAATAGTATTGAGATTCTAAAATATTAAAAATGAATAGCTACAGATAACCAGAAGAGTTGTAGTTATAATAAAAAAATGGACCATAAAATTAATAAAAACCAGTTCAGTCAAGCACCAAAGCAAGCTGACAATGTCCAACTCGTTAAATGCTCGTGAAAACGTTTTTAGCTGAGACCTAAAAGTCGTTACCGAGGGTGTGGAGCTCACTTGAAACTGTTCCATAGCTGAGGAGCAGCAACCACAAGGACACGGTCCCTCATTCACTTCAGCTTGGATCAGGGGATGACCAGCAGCAACTGATCAGAAGATCTGAGCCTTCGGTTGGGGGCATAATGATCCAGGAGCTCAGCAAGATAAGATGGTGCTAAACCATTCAGGGACTTATAAACAATAAAGTTTTAAACTCTACATTTTACAAGCAGCCAATGAGGGGAGGACAGAATAGGTGTAACGTGCTCAGGCTTACATTTTCCCATCAATAAATCTCACGGCGCCGTTTTGTACACATGAAGAAGAACTTTATAGTGATCTGTAGGTGGTAGAAGAGAGCAACTGGACTTGCTTGAAGATTCTTGAAGACGTTTCCCCTCTCATCCGAAAGGCTTCTTCAGTTCTGTCT